>CAUYON010042056.1:0-15147 GCA_963573935.1 Arctocebus calabarensis | reverse complement strand
ACATAACATTCGTGAGATTTTCTCATTTACTGTGTGAAAACATTTGTGTTCTGCATTTAGAAGTTTTTGATTGGTCAATCTGGTATATACAGATATAGAGAAGGCCCCTTCCACTGCTTTTTTTTTATTTCAAAGGGCCTGTAGTTCAAAATACTCTTGATATCAAAGAATCAAAATTTGGGTTAAAATTTCTTGAATTCTTTCAGCAGTAAACCTTTACTCAGAACACAAAAAGGTGGATGGTTATATGTAATCATACCTAGTAACTGAGAGCAAAGGGCTGAGGTAAAGTTTACCATTGTCAACTTTGACCCGTAAATAGCAGACAGTATCACAAGCTCAGACAGCAGGGCTACTACTTGACCTAGAGGGTCAAAAGAAGACTTCATAAATAGAAACTTGAACTGAGTCAGGAATATAAAGCCCACAGAGAAGGAACAAAAGTACTCAGATAAGGTAATATGCAGGGTCAAGATACACAGTGAAATGAAAAGAAAAAAGGCAGAATGTGGCTACTAAAGAAAGAGTGGGCTAGATGGTAGGAAACGGTAAGAGTGGTTGTGAAAGTGATTAGACAGTTAGGTGGGGTCTTGAATGCCAGGCCAAAGTAGTTTGATTTTATCATATATCAATGCAGAGTTTTCAAAATTTTGTAAACTACTCAGCCATCAGGAAGGATTATTTAAGACCTTTTGCAACAATTTGGATGGAAATGGAGACCTTTATCCTAAAGAAGTATCTGAAGAATGGAAAGAGTAAATATGTCATGTACTTACTCTTAAATTGGAACTAAGTGATGAGCACACTCAGTCCTTTATGTCTTTTAAATTAAAGAATTTACTCAATTTACCTTCAATGTCACACATTTTATTATCTGGTTTTTAGTTGTTTGTAACTCCTCTCTATCCCTTTCTTATTGTCTTCCTTCACACGTAAGTGATTTTCATTGATTGTATGTTTTAATTTTGTTGCTTTTTATTCTTAGTGTTTCTATCCCAGGTTTTTGCATTGTGGTCACCATGAGGCTTACAAAGGCACCTCATAGCCAAGCATGGTGGCTCACGCCTGCAATCCCAGCACTGTGGGAGGCTAAGGAGGGAGAATTGCTTGAGCTCAGGAGTTCTAGACTTGCCTGAGTGAGAGTGAGACTGCAACTCCTAAAAAAAAAAAAAAGGAAAAACCCAGTCAGCACCCTGGCGAGCCCCTGTAATCCCAGCAGTTACCGGAGGCGGAGGCAGTTGGGATGCCCACAGCGAAGAGTTTGAGGTTGCAGTGAGCTAGAATGCCATTGCACTCTGCTCAGGGCATAGGGGGGGACTCTGTTTCAACAACAACAACAACAAAAGGCACCTCATAGATATTTCAAACAGATGACAACTTAATTTTAATCACAAAGTAAAGTAACAAAGGAAAAACTCTACACTTTGTCTCCATCCCTCCCAATATTTTAACTTTCAATTGTCTCAATTTCCTTCATTTCATATTGCCAACCCTTAACAGGTTTCTGTAGTTATTATTATTTTTGATAGATTTGTCTTTTAGCTTTTACACTAGAGTTATAAGTGGTTTACATATCACAATTACAGTTTTAGAGTATTCTGAATTTGTCAGTGTACTTATTTTTATTACCAAGATTTATACTTTCAAATGTTTTCTTTTTGCACATTAGCATTATTTTCTTTTATAATAAAGAACTCCCCTTAGCATTGTTTGTAAGACATGTCTGGTAGTCTTTTGTTGCCTTCAGCTTTTGTTATTCTGAGAAATAGTTTAAATCTTCTTCATGTTTGAAAACTTTTCTCCTTCAGGAAGATTACCCGGGGACAGAATTCTCAGTTGACATTTTTTTTCATCTCCTCAGCATTAGAACTTGTTCTGTGTCATCCAGACTTAAATGGCTTCTGGTATAAAGTCTATTGTCAGATTAATGATAGCTCTTTTATATGCTGATTTTTTTTCCTGAGGTTTCGGGTTTTTTTGTTTGTTTCGGTTTGTTTTTTTGATACTTTAGAATCCTTTCTTTGTTCTTGACTTTTGGGAGGTTATTATGTGCCTTGAGATAACATTATTTGGGTTGAATGCTTTTAGTAATCCCAGTTCTTCCTGTACTTAGATATTTATATCTTTCTTCAGGTTAGGAAAGTTTTATTATTATTAATTTCTTTTTTTTTTTGAGACAGAGTCTCACTTTGTCACCCTTGGTAGAGGACAGTGGTGTCATATCTCACAGAAACCTCAAATTCTTGGACTCTAGTGATCCTCTTGCCTCCCAAGTAGCAGGGACTATAGGAGCCCTCCACAACACCTGGCTAATTTTTTTTGGAGACAGGGTCTTGCTCTTGCTCAGGCTGGTCTCGAAACAAACTCCTTAGCTCAGGCAATCCACTCCCCTCAGCCTCCCAGAGTGCCAGGATTGTAGACATTATCCACCACTCTGGCCTATTATTAATATTTTGAATAAGCCCTTTAGACTGTGCTCTTTGTCAACTCCCTCTTGACTGGCAGTAAGTCTCAAATTTGCACTTGAGTTTTTTTTTAAATATCTTATAGGCATGCTTCATTTCTTTTCAATTGTTTTTCCTCTCCTCTCTTCTTGCCTTTTCTTAGAAAAGATAGTATCTCATTGTGGTTTAAATTGGCATTTACCTGCTGTTTAGCATATTTTTATATTTTTATTTTTACATTTTATAACTTCCTTTAAAGGATGCCTTTTCATGTCATTTGCTCACTTTTTAATGAGGTGACTTTTTCTCTTTTTGAGTTAATTTCCTGTCACATTCTGGCTATTAGTCTTTTATCAAACACATAACAAACATTTTCTCCCATTCTGTGAGTTGTGTATTTGCTCTGTTGATTATTTCTTTTGCTGTGAAGAAGATTTTTAGCATAATTGTGTTTCATTTGACTTTTTTTTTTTTATGATTGCATTTAGTTTCAGGTTTAGTCATCCATTCTTTCCCTAGGCCAATATCCAGAAGATTTATTCTGAGGTTTCCTCTAGGATTTTTATTGTTTCTGGTCTTACATTTAAGGATTTAATCCCTCTTGAGTTAATTTTTGTACATGGGGAGAAATGGAGATATGATTACCTCTTCTGCATATGGTTATTCAATTTTCCCAGCAGGATTTCTTCAGTAAGGTGCTCTGGATTGTTCTCTATTCTGTTCTGTTGATTTATGTGTCTACTTTGATACCAATACCATACTGTTTTGGTAACTGTAGCCTTCTTGTATAATGTGATGCAAAGTAAATTGATGCCTATAATTTTATTCATTTTGCTTAGGATTATTTTAATTATTTGTGGATTTTTGGTTCTGTATGAATATTAGAATAGTTTTTTCTAATTACACAAAAAGTGGCCCTGGCATTTCAATAGCAATTCCATTGAATCCATAGATTGTTTTGGAAAATATAGTTTTAATGACACTCATTCTTCCAATCCATGAATTTGGGATGTTTCTCCATTCATTTTTGTCATTTATGATATCTCTTAGCAATGACTTGTAGCCTTCCTTGTAGAGATCTTTCATCTCCTTTGTTAAATTGATTTGTAGGTGTTTTTTCTTTGCATCTATTGTGAATTGGATTGAGTTCTTGAGTTGGTTCCCAGCTCGGTCATAGAAATGCTATTTATTCGAGGTCATTGATTTTGTTACCTGAGATTTTGCTTAATTGTTTTTTTCATTTCTTGGGGGTTTTTAGGTATAAGATCATACAGCATTGAGTAATAGTTGGACTTCTTCTTTCCCTATTTGGATACCTTTGCTTTCCTTCTTTTGCCTGATTGCTCTGGCTAGGACTTCCAGCACTATTTGGAACAAAAGTTGTGACAGTAGCAACCTTGTCTACTTCTGTGAATTCTTTTAATTTTTCTCCATTCAGTATAATATTGGCTGCGGGTATTTCATTTATACCTTTTATGATATTGAGTTTGTTTCTTATATACCTATTTTATTAATAGTTCTTATCACAAAATGGTGCTGAATGATGTGCAATGCTAGTTCTGCATTTGTTGAAAGTATTGTATAGTCTTTGATTTTGCTTCTATTTATGTGGTGAGTCAAATTTATAGATTGCTGCATGTTGAACCATCCTCTATCTCTAGGATGAAACCACCTGATTGTAGTGGATTATAGTTATTTTTTTAATGTGCAGCTAAATATGGCTTACCATAATTTTATTGAGAATTATTGCATCTATATTCATAAAGGATATGGGTCTGTAGTGTTCTTTTTTAATTATGACCTTTCCTGGCTTTGGTATCAATGTGATACCAATAGTGGCTTTGTAGAACAAGTCGAGGAGGATTTCTTTCTTCTTAACGTTATGAAATAATTTCTGCAATTAAGCACCAGCTTTTCTTTTCCTTTTTTTTTTTTTTGCAAAGGAATCTCAAGCTGTCGCCCTGGGTAGAGTACCATGTTGTCACAGTTCACAGCAAACTCTTGGGCTTAAGCTGTTCTCTTGCCTCAATTTCCCAAGTAGCTGGGACTACAGGCACCCACCCACAATGCCCCACTACATTTTTGGTTGTAGTTGTCATTGTTGTTTGACAGGCCCAGGCTGGATTTGCACCTACCAGCTACAGTGTATGTGGCTGGTGCTAAGCTGCAGGTGCTGAGCCAGTACCAGTTTTTCTTTGTAGATGAAACTATCTGTTTCAGGGCATTACTTTTTGGAAGAGTTTTTTTTTTTGATTGCTGTTTCAATTTCATTACTTCTTATTAGTCTACTTGGGAGTCTATTTCTTCTTCACTGAGCCTAGGTTGTTTATGCTTCCACAAATTTGTTCATTTCCTCAACATTTTCACATTTAAGTGCATAGAGGTTTTTTTTTTTAAGAATCACAGAATTTTTTTATTTCAACATATTAAGGAGCAATCACGGAATTTTATAGGGAATATTAAACACTATACATGCCAGTATGTGTGAAAGAGAATATAAACACACTATATGTACAGAAATTGATAGAGCGTAGAATATTTCTCAGGTTGTAATTGAAGACACGTAGCATTTAAAGCTGAAAGATGAAATACAAATGCAAGCTTAGACATTCAGAAACTATTAATATCACTTGTTAATGAGACCATGAAATCAGTTCTCATGCATATGACTTTTAGAGTAATTGTTGATGGAAATGCAGTCTCTCAACCCCCACTTGGCCAAAAAGAATGGATCTTATGCCTGGAAGAGATGAAAGCAGCACACGATCTGTGTTAGCTTATTGCCTTGCATGAGATAGTTTCCCTGTAGTAAGCTCAATGCATGATCCTTTGTTAAGCATGCATCATATGGCAGCTGGCTATCTCTGTTCTCCACGAGGACAAGACAGGGTCCTTCTATGGCAGCAGGAGAGGGGAGCATATAGCTAATTGCCCCACACTGGCTGCTGGGAAAGAACTGCTGGACATGGACTGGGGCTGATCTTGTGGTCTCATCTCTTTGTAAGTAAAGTGTTGCTCCATCTGTTGCTTGACTATGTTGTTTTGTGCAGCTGTGATACCAAGGTGCAACAGAAGGGTTTGAACTCTTCCTGGTTGTTGCATCCCAAATACCCTATGGCTAGGAGGAGTGAGAGTTATAAGAAATACCTGTACAGATCAATAATGGAACACCTTGGTGGAAAGGTCATGGAGAGAGATTTCGCTCTCCTAACAAGCATGAGAGCTCGCAAGATGAGAGCAGTGGTGAATTGGCAGTCTCTACACCTGTGGTGTTGAGAGGCATGAGATCAGGCTGGAGGAGGAGGCAGTGGGGAGCATGTGCATTCTATCACGGTCCTGCTAACTCTGACTCATCTCCTAGCCTGCCTGCAGAATGCCAGCTTGGCATCTCTCTGCTGAAGATTACCAAGCTCCACTAAAGACTAAGATCTATCTATTCTGAGAAGACTGCTCTCTCTAAGACACACACTCTGTCTCTCCAGCTAAAGTAGATAGCCCTCAGGCACCTAAGAAATAACTGTACCTGAGCAAGGTAACTTAGCGGTCTGCGTCTGGAACTTAGTTAAGCTGGGCCCGAGACCTGGCCAGTCCTGGGCCCTTACAAGTGGTGCCAGAAGTGACATGTGACACCTGGTGATTGTCATAGTGACTCTGCAGTGGGAGTCCTCCACTGGTGTTAACAGTGAGCTCTCAGTGTTCTGTTCTGCTTTCCCCTTAGGCTTTTGTTATACTTCTGCTTGGACATTGCTTTATTGTATTTCTTCCTTTTTTTACAAAACTATTGATTTATCTGTTTATTTGTCATGCTAAATTCAAATGAGAGAGAAAAACTATCTTGTATTGTCAGGTATTGGTTTAATTTAAACTTTCCCCAGAGCATGTCCATGAGCAGTTTGCTGACTAATCTTTTCCTGGGATATCGTTCTTCATTTTCCTTTTTCTTTTTCCTGCTCCTCTTCCAATTCCTTTTCTACTTCCTCTTCTTTTTCTCTTCCCTTTCCTTGTCCTCCTATCTCCTCTTCTCTCAATTTCTGCTTTCTCTTTCTTTCATCTTCACTATAATTCCTATTTGATCACTCTGGATTTTGATTCTAAGGCATAGCTGGTTGGTTTTGTATAACAAGATCTTCCAGCCTTTGCTATTTAGGTTCATGATTGTTTTGCTTGGGATCTTTTCTCCTAGAGGTTCTGTTTGATTTTTAGAACTGAAAATATTCTCAGCAGCAGATGGTTTTACATCAGAAAAGTCGTGAATTATCAGGGGTTTTTTAAGTATCTGGAACTCTCTCCACCTTGAAAAACTTTCTTCTCTGGTTTCCAGGACGCCATCCTTTCCTGGGTTTCCTTCTAAATCAGTGGCTGGTCTTTTGAAAATTTCTTCAATGATTCCTTCTCTTTCCCCTTACTCTTGCAGACCTTGGGCCTTTGAATCCATGCATAGAGATTTTTATAGTATTCAGAGATAGTATTTTGTATTTCTTGTTATAGGTTGTAATATCTCCTTTTTCATTTCTGATTCAGCTCATAGGGTCCTTTCTTTTCTGTCCAGTTAATCTAACAAGTGTGTTGTTGATTTTGTTTATCTTTGCAAAGAACCAAATCTTTGATTTATTAATTTTATGTATCATTTTTTTGGAATAGATCTCATGTATGTTTGCTCTGACCTTAGTTATTTCTATTACTTCATGGGTTAGGAATAGTTTTCTTCTTTTTCTAATATTTTGAGAATATTCATTAGGGTGCTGATCCGTGATCTTTCTGTATTTTCAATGTAAGCATTGAAGGCTATAAATATTCCTCCTAGGACTGCTTTGGCAACTTCCCATATATTTTGGTAACTTGTGTCCCCTTTGTTATTCAATTTGAAGATTTTTTTTTACATTTCCATCCTCATTTTCTCCTTTCCCTAATAATTCATTCACCAGTAGGTTGACTAATTTCCATGGCTTTGTGTAGAGTTGAATCTTTCTGTTGGGATTAATTTCTAGTTTTACTCTACTGTGGTCTGAGAGGACACATGGCAGAATCTCTATAGTTTCTTTTTTTTATGTAGTGAGGCTATTTTTTCTGGCATAGGATGGGATCAATCTTGGAGCATGTTTCATGAACTGATGAAAAGAATGATTATTCAGTAGTTCTGTGGATGTCAAAAATGCTCTGTAAATGTCAATTAGGCCCATTTCTCATCAGTCTTATTTAAATTCATTGTTTCTTTTTTTATTTTCTTCTGAGATTTATCCCATTCTGTCAGTTAGGTGCTGAAGTTCCTGGCTATGACAATGCTTCTGTATATCATTTTGTTTAGCTCAAGTAGGATTTGTTTTATCAAATCCAAAAGCACATTGTAGTTAGATGCATAAATATTCAGGAAGGTTATGTCTTCTTGTTGAATTTTTCCTTTCACCCTTATATAATAACCATCCTTGTCCTTCCCTACATTTGGTGATTTAAGTCTTTTATATCTCATATGAATCTGAATAAAATTTTTCAGGTTAGATGCATTTCCTGGAGATAGTAAATAAAAATTAAATTCAGTAACTTTTTATTTTTCTTTTATACAAGAGTATCCTCTGTTGCCCTGGATAGAGTGCTGTGGCATGATAGTCACAGCAACCTCAAACTCTTGGGCTGTAGCAACCCTCTTACCTCAGCTTCTCGAGTAGCTAGGACTACAGGCACCTACCATAACACCTGGCTCTTCTATTTTTAGTAGAGATGGAGTCTTGCTCTAGTTCAAGCTGGTCTCAACCCCTGACCTCAGGCTATCCACCTGCCTCAGCCTCCCAGAGTACTAGGGTTACAGATGTGAGCCACTATGTCCAGCCAGTCTATATATGTTTTAAGGTGAGTTTGTTATAAGCAGCATCGAGTTGGGTCATTTTTTTTTTTTTTTTTTTTTTTTTTTTGCCATCTGCTAATCTAAGTCTCTTAAGTGGAAAATTTCATTCAGTTACATTCAAGGTTGCTATTGATTATGTGAAATATTTTCCTTCTCACATTGCTATTTGATTACTAGTTGTTTTATAATTTCTTTTTTGTGTGTGTTGGTCATTTTGTCTTTGTGATTTACTAAACATGCCATATTTCCATTTAATTTCTTTCTCTTCCTCCTTCCTGTGATTATTTTATAAGATGTGAGTTTTAATTTTTGTGCATTTTTGTGATGATGAATATTGGCATTGTGTTTTCATATTTGAAACTCCTTTCTGTATTTCCTATGTGGCTTCTCTAGTGCTGGAGAATGCTCTCTGTGTTTACTTGTCTGGAAAGGACTTTATTTCTCCTTCATTTATGAAGATAATTCTAATAAGACATAAAATTGCTGCCTTGCAGGTTTTTCTTTCATCAATTAAAAAATGGAATTCTATTCTCTTCTGTACTGTAATGTTTCTTTTTTTTATATAGATATATTTTTCCTTTTTCATATGTACTGTAATGTTTCTGCTGAGCTGTTCATGATTAGTCTAATGAAGTTTTCTCTAAAGGAGACTAGATGCTTTTCTCTTGCTAATCTATCTATCTTACTTTTCATCTTTAGTTATTCAGATTATAAAATGACATGATGACATTCTTTTGGCAAGGTATTTTCTTGGGGAATCACTGGGCCTCCTGACTCTCTTGCTAGTCCTGGGAAGCTTTTTCAACTATTTTAATTATTTCCTTAAATAGGCTTTCTAAACTTTTTCCTCTGTGTTCTCCCTTGGGATATTAATAATTTATACACACAGTCACTTTAATCTCAGATGTCTCAAGGTCTTTGCTCATTTTTTAAATTATTTCTTCTTTATCTTAGTCTGATTGGATTACAAAATATCTATCTTTAAGTTCATCCTTCTTTTGCTTAGACTACTTTATTTTTGAAGCTTTCAAATATCTTTTGTTTTTCCTTTAATTTGTCAGTTCCAGAATTTCCATTTGGTTTTCCTTAATGATAATTATCTCTTTGTTAAATTTCTCATTCATATTCTGACTTGATTTTCTGATTATTTTTATTGGTTCAGACTCATCGTTTTGGAATTCATTCTTTTTACATTTTGGATACAATGTATTGATACAAATGATTATGAGGATACAAATGATTATGTTATAATGTTCGCATTTGTTAGCCAACGTCCCCATTGTAGTTGTGTCCAATGGCCAAGAGGTGTGCTATATGCCCTTACCTTGTGTTCATTAGGTAGGAGCACACCAATCCCCCTCCCTCTTCCTGGTTCTTTATCTGGAATTTTAGGAAATTCTTTTTGATTAGGATCAATTTCTGAATAATCATTATGGTCCTTAGGTGGTATCAGATTTCCTTCCTTTTTCATGTTTCCTCTGTCCTTGCACTGATGTCTGTGCAACTGATGTAGTAGTCACTTATTATTTTTTCAAATATATTTAAGGGTGAATTTTTTTCCTGAAGCGGTATGTATGTTGTTGGTAGAGTAAGACACTTTGGTTTTCATTTGGGATACTTACAATATTGTAATCATTATATGATTTCTTATAGAGAGTTAGTGTTGTCTGCAATTTCTTTTTTTTTTTTTTTATTGTTGTCTGCAATTTCCTTAGTAGCTTCTGGAGCAGTTATTCATTAATGCTGTGATTAAGTTGGCTGTGGAACTGAACACAAACTTTATCAGTTATGGGTTCTCCCTACTGGAAGCACTGAGGAGAGTATACCTTATTTTACACTTGGCAGTTGTATCAGTGTGTCCAGGGTTGGGAGGGACATTCTTGGGCCTTCAGGTGGCTTCTTCAGAAGCAGGTAGCTGAAATAGAAGGATGGGTGTATGGCCAGGTTGTTTGACAGCTGAGCAACTGATGTGAAGTATATAAGGTGGCAGTAGTGTTCATGGGTCATCCACTAGGACCTAAGTGGACCATGTTGATGGTTGGGTGGGCTAGTCCCCATTCCCAAATGTGCCAGTAACAGGTTGTTGATGGTAGCTATTGTCCTAATGTGTTGAGGAGAATTTTTTGTCCCTTGTCTCTTTCCAGCCTGGTGGCAGTTGTAGTCACATCACTTGAATTTGTCCCAAGGGAGGGATGAATTAAATTCTCAAAGTGGTACCAAGAGTGAGCTTGCAATCAAATAGGCCGGGGCCCCTTTCAAGCAAGCAGCATAAGCAAACAACTCTGGCAAGAACAAGACATGTGCTCAGGTCTTATTCTCGAAGGGGCTTACAGTTGGGTAGAGGTAGTTGTCCCGTGTGTGTAGAAGTTGGGCTTCCCTGTCCCTTCTCAGCTGGGCTAAGTGGCAGCTGCATTAGCCTGAATTCAGCCTAAGGGCAGGGCACTGCCTAGCTTTAAACTATCAAAAGGCACCTTGGGCCTGTGACAAGAAAGTATGAGGCCTCTTCCATGTAAACAGCAAGAGCAAAATGGTGAATGGAGTGCCATTTACTCATTTTAGCCTTACTCTAGCTTGTAATAGAGTGGTGCAAATTCTCCTACGAGCAGATAGGATAGCTTGGGCTCCCCGTCCTTCCTCAGCTGAGTGAATATGAAACTGTATCACCCCAAACTCAGTGCAAGGGCAAGGTACTACCCAATTTGCTCAAAATTTCCAAACTTGGGCCTATGACCAGAGAGGGTAAGGCACCTCTGAGCAAACAGCATGGGCAAGATGCCAAGGGGAATGCCATTTACTTACACCTGAGTCATGCAGCAAGCCATAGAAGGGCTGTAGAATTTGTCTAAGACATGTTTGGAGAGTGTGGACTCCCCCCAAAATGACATCTTGGGCCTATGACCAGAAAGAGAGATAGTGACCCATCCCACCCAGCATCCACTATCCATCTGCACTCCAGCCTGAAGGATAGTGTGCCTGCTCCTTAACCACTGAAGACCCAAGAATCCAACGAAGGTCACATCTTCCTCCACTTGCAGAACTTCATTAGTGTTAAATCCTTTACTTGGTGGTAGCTACAGATACATCAGCCTGAGTCCAACTCTGAGAGATGGATGTTGTTCAGCTATTAACCCCCAAAATGGCATTTTGGGCCATTGACCAGAAAGAGTGGCTCATTCTCAGGCATGTGGCACTGGCAGGAAACTGTGTGAAGTACAGTTCACTTGCGTCTCAGTGTCATAGCAGCTGTCTATAAGATGTGGGGGACCATTCCAGGTGCATGCTGGAAAGCCTGGCTTCTTCTTCCTCCCCAGACAGATGGGGGATGCATCTGCATCATCTTAAATTCAGCCAGAGGGTGGGATACCGCCCAGTGTTCAAATATTCAAATGACACCTTGAAACTGCAACCAGAAGGCTAAAGCTATACCCAGGCAGACAAGATGGCCTAGACATCTTTTGTGGTGGTGTCTGTGCCCCATATGCCTGTAGCATTTCCATCTCTTACTGGCAACCAAACAACTCATTGAAGGACACTGACTGAGGATGGATGGGGGTAGACATGCAGCTCTGAGGGACCTTGTCCATCCCCACCCCGGGTTCTTTTCTCCTGTAGTTTCTCTCAAGTGAGACTGACCCATCTCACCCAGCAGCCACTGTCCATCTGCACTCCAGCCTGAAAGATAGTATGCCTGCTCCTTAACCACTGATGACCCCAGAATCCAAGAAAGGCCACGTATCTCTCTACTTGCAGAACTTTGTCTTTGTTCAGAACTGGATTTCCTTACTAGTGTATTTTTGTTCACATTTTATCTGTGAGATTTGATTATGGACCACTTGGGACCTAGTGAGTGACTCATGACCACTACTGCCACCACAAAAGAGAAGCAGGAATGAGAACCAGGAGTTTGTGGTCTTTTGAGGTTAGAAAAGGCTCTGAGAGCAGCCAGAGAAAAACAGAGTTTACCTTCAAAATCCTAATGGAGTAAACTTACGTGTCTACAGAGTTAGTGGAAGCCAAAGACATAGGAATGGAATCTTTAATGCACTTAAGGAAAATAACTGACAACAAAAATTCTGCACAATGTGAGAGCTCCTGAGTGAACCTAAACAAGCAAAGCCATGGGGGTGTGGCCCCAAATGAGTTTTTAAACCCCTACCCCCATATGTCTAGAAGGTAGGATGTGGATTCAAAGAACATTATTCTTGAGGATGAAGATTTAATGTTGCTTGTTTTATTGGATTTTGAACTTACTTGGGACCTGTGTGAATCCTTTCTTCTTATTTATTGCTCACTTTGCAAATGGGGATGTCTGTCCTATGCCTGTTGCAATGTTGGGGCTGCAGACTCAGGAAATCATGAAGGATGTATGCCTTATAAAGGAGATAGAAGGAACAAACTAGGTCTTTTTTTCTCCTTTTCCCTGTCATGTAAGGATGCAGAAACAAAATGCCATTTTAGAAGCACACATCAGGCCCTGCTGAGACATTGAACCTGCTGGTGCCTTGCTCTTGAGCTCCCCAGCCTCCAAAACTGTAAGAAATATAAATCTATTATTTATAAATTATCCAGTCTTGGGTATTATAGCAGCACAAATGTATGCTTTCTTTTTGTGGTTTAGCTTTGCTTTTCTGCAGCTTCACTTTGATATGTATGCATGGAACTTTCTTTTTTCTTCTTTGGTATTTTCCAAGTCTTATATTTTGACTTTAGTTTGTAATGGAGAATTGCTTCAAATTATTTATCTATTCTGTCAGAGAGTTTTCACTACCTAGTAAACAGAGATAGGTGAAACTATAAATTTTCTTAAAAATTAATCTAGCTATTTTAAAAATCTTTGGCTGGAACGATTAGTCTGTATGGCCAAGTCTGTCATTAAGGTGTAGATTCAAATATAAGAGGCTTTGGAGAACATGGAAAACACAAGATGAAAATGACTGTAGCATGATGTCACAGTCTGTTCTGTGTTGCTATAATAGAATACCTAAGAATGAACAATTTACATCAAACAAAAACTTATGAGCTCACAGTTCTGGAGGGGTTGATGTCCATGATGAAGGCACCAGCATCTGACAAGAGATTTCATGCTTCATTATCACATGGCAGAAGGCAGAACAGCATTCAGTATTTGATAACAGCATTAATCACACTTGTGAAGACAAAGTTCTCATGGCCCAATCACCATTCAATCATCCCACCTCTTGACACTGTTACAATGATAATTAAATTTCAATATGTGATTTGAGGGTACAAGCATTCAAACCATGGCAAATAGGATGATGCGATGGCTATCCAGTAGACATGGTAAAGGAAAATTGGAGGGACAGCAGGTGGCGGGGGGGGTGACAAAGAAGTGAAACAGAAAACAATTTCAGAGGGTAAACTGAAAAGACATGATGTACAAAATTCACATTAGGAAGAGGATAAATAGGACACTCAATGGCCTGGAGTGAAAGCCATTCAGTGAGACAGGAATTATAAGAGGAAGGAAACTTGAATAATTTATAAAGTGGAAAGGTGTGAATTCTCACCTCACCTGCTGTTCATGTCATAAAGGTATTTTGGGGAAAACATAGCATTGATAAAACATTGGATACAGGAGAGCATTTGGATCTATAGACACAGATAGAGATGGCATTACCATATTCATATAATAGAAAGAGGATATTAACAAAGGACAATGAAGAGTAAGAAGTGAGTGAGAATCATAACCCACGTTAAATGTGCATTTTAAAGGACAGTAGAGAAATAAATATCATGAAATGACCTAAGAAGGAAGGACAGTGTGACAGGAAGAGAACCAAGCAACACAAGTTTCACGGGAACAAAGAGAGGAAAGACAATCAACTGGTGAAATCACTCATGTTAAAAATATATGTCAAGTTTTCCAACTCATGCATATTTTAAAGTTCCCTCACTCAAGTTAATACTGTCCAAGCAACTGATTCTGTGTAAGACGAAGTAACAAAATTGGGTACTTATATTGCAACACATCTTGGCAACTAAAAACATGATCCATGTTGAGAACAGCCATAATGATATCTTCACACACACACACACACAATTGTTAGCAAAATTAGATGTTGGAACAATGAAAGGAGAGGATGAGAAAGCCTTGAATACTTTCATTTTTAGTCTACTCACTCTTTTAGCTATGTGACTGACACATCCTAAGGTCAATACAGTCAGCCTAACAGAGTATCTGTTATTCCAACAGCCATGTCCACAGCAGAAGACACCCCTGGTAAGCCTGTTCTCAGAGACAAAAGGAGGCAAGAACTGCAAGAGATGCTAGAAAAAGTAGGCCTGAGTGGTGATTTCTGGATTCCTAAGCTGCAGGAAAAACTAGGTGTGACCTGTGCCCAGACCTTACAATACCTAGAAGAAAAGGACTGCCAGAAGCTGATATTACAGACACGATATCCATGGGAGAAAAGGGCCCTGAAGAAACTTCTGAAGATGTCACACTCAAATTTGCCAGAAGTAGAGAACTCTTGGCTAGAGATGGCAAAGAAAAATCAGAACCATACAGAACAGGCACTGAAGGAGCTAAAGGACTTGATGTCACAAGGAAAGCAGCAAGTGGAAGAGGCAGAAAAGAATAAAGCAGCAATTGACATCCCTAAAGAGTACAGGCCATCTTCTGAAAGGCCCCTAAGAAAAGTCATAGACAACATAGAGAAACAACTTGAACCTCAGCCTGCAGAACTATCCCAGCATCAAAAGCTCCCAGATAAAGATCTGGTGAGATGGGCATCTGGAGGGTTGGCCCTCCAGGGAATTTATAAAACCACCCACCAAAACAGACTGATAGAGAAGAGAGAGGAGCTACTCAGAGTCCCCAAGGACTTCTCACTCTGTGGCCCT
>CAUYON010042055.1:0-13214 GCA_963573935.1 Arctocebus calabarensis | reverse complement strand
AACCCTGTCTTCCATTCCCCATATGTGGAGTTCTTTCTTGGTTGGAGATCTCACCTCTCCTGTACCCAGGTGGAATAAAAGCCATTTTAATTGCACAAACCGGGACTCTGTTTTCCTTTTGTCTCACTCCTTGGAAATTGTCTTTTATTTTTGGCTCCATAACCATTCAGATGTCTTCAAAAGAAAATGAGGTACTGAGTATAATTTCATGGCATCTCTGGGCCCTTTCCTATCTCTGAGTTATTTTATGACTTTTATGTTATTGAATATCAAAAGTAATACAAGTGAATCTTGTCCAAAGAAATGTGGATATTTTTTGAGATATGGTTGACTATTGCTCTCTTGATATTGAATAATTTTCATTTTTTAGGGAAATTGATGTCAGCCTTTCTGATTACCCATGTGTTTGCTCTTTGGATTCTCCTTTGCACCTGTAAGGATGGTTACTCTTTATAGTGAAATAATAGAAAATTATTAACTCATAATTTTCAACAAGACATAAAATCTCTGCATGCTTTCATTATTTTTCTGTTGCCCACCCCCCACCCCTTGTGCCTCTCTGTTTATTGAGGAAACCAATAGACCAAACTAGACAGCTTCTTTGTCTTTTAGGATTTGTTCAAGTTTCAAGTGATTCCTGAGTGTCCCTGATAGATGAGCAAGCAGGTTGAAGGATTGGAAATATGTGGAAAATATGTGTCTGTAAACTTGCCTGAGAAAAATGGACAGGGACACAGCAATCACATTCACAATACTGTATGAATTTGGCTGCAGTCACCGTCCCCTCCCTTAAATGCAGCTACCCACTGGTCTTCAGGAGTAGCATGCTTCCTCTCTGTGGGATGTCACCATTCTCTGCTCCTTTTCTTCCTCCTTCAAGCATCTCCTCTCTCTTCTCTCTTTTTCTCATCTCTTCCCCCAACTCCCTTCCCTTTCTCTAATGTAAAATCAACTTATATTTCCATTCTCTAATCTTGGCTTAGAGAAATCCTTCTTTCATTTCATGAGCAGCACCTACTGAGCAACTGAGCATTTTTCAAACCCATCAGTACCCTTTGTACCATCTTACTGGTTCCTACACTAATGACTCAGTATTTGACATGTATCCATTTCAAATTTGTATAAATATTAAACATCTTATTTTCTACTGAGAGACGGTACCCAGAAAAAGTAAGATCTAAGAGAACAGAGGTCTTCTCAAGGATACACCTGTGAGGTCCTCCCCAGTGACTTAGGAATTTGTAGACTTAACTTCTTGGGACCTGGAAGCTGATGCTTGCTATTATGAAAGCCCACAATTGTGTAAAGGTCGGAGCCTGCTTCTCCAGCTTGATTCAAGTGGACCAAAGAGAAAGATACTCCTGGTCTGGAACTTTTAGACTGGGGATTAAAAGGAGAAGACCGAGCCAGTTGGGAGCATGGTCATTCTGAATTCTTCTGTGCCATTGCTCTGCCAGCTGGAATCAAGCCTTTCCTTTTCTAAACACGGTGTTTCGGTGATATTTCTCTCCATTGGGGCTCATCTTCCTGCAACACTGTAGGAAACTAGGGAGAGTTGTTATTATACCTTTTAAAAAATATTCTTTGATAATATAAACTTATAAACTGTAAAATCCTATAAATATTTTAATCTCATGATATTATAAAAACAAAATTATAGTTTTAGATTTCCATTTGAAAAAAGGAAATGTTTAAGACATAATGACAATGGAATAGCTGATATAATTGATGTTAAGGAGAATGAAGACAGCATACTAAAGATTTTCCATGGAGACATTATGTCAATGCCTTTGAACTTGGAAACCAAAAAGACTTCATTTTAAAATGTAAGTGTAGCCCTTCCTGGGAGGATTATGTGAGTCCAGGAGTTTGAGACCAGCCAGGGAAACATGGTGAAACCTCATCTCTGCAAAAATATTTAAAAAATTAGAGCACCTAACGCACCAGCTGCTCAGGAGGCTGAGGCAGAAGGAGCACTTGAGCCCAGGAGTTCAAGGTTACAGCGAGCCATGACCTCGCCACTATATTCAAGCCTGGGTGACAGAACAAGGATCCCCCCTTCTGAAAAAAGTCAATGTAAGCTTCATTAGTTATTTAGAAGTGATATTGGTGGGCCAAACATCCTTATGTCTGAGTTTTCTTAGTTATATGAAAAGAAAACAATGCAGGTCTCTTCAAAAGGTTGCTATGAAGGTTAAATAAAATAATTTAAATTAGTGGAGTGACTATAATTCAGTAAACATTAAATAACTGAAATCTACACAGAAACCAGATTTCTGTGCTCAGAGATATGGAAAATCAGTAGAATTATTGGAAATAAATACAGTAGATTTTAAGATAAAGGGTCTATAATATTTGACAAATTCTCCCCATGTTGTGAAAAAAGGATTAATGACATCTACTCATCGTGCTTTATCCAAATAATATGATATTTTACTCTAACAGAAAGTTGACACTTAGCTTAATTTTCTTTCTCTTTGTTTGTTTATTTGTTTACTTGTTGTTGTAGAGATAGTCTCACTTTATTGCCCTCAGTACAGTGCTGTGGAGTCACAGCTCACAGCAACCTCCACCTCCTGTGTTTAGGCGATTCTCTTGCCTCAGCCTCCCGAGTAGCTGGGACTACAAGTGCCCACCACAACTCCCAGCTATTTTTTTTGTTGCAGTTTGGCTGAGGCCGTGTTTGAACCCACCACCCTTGGTATATGGGGCCAGCACCCTACCCACTGAGCCACAGGTGCTGCCCTTTTATAATTTTCTTTCTCTTGAATGTCAATAATCGGAATAATCATTGTTAGCTTAAACAGGAATTTTTGCAGTGTACGAATGATCTTTTATGGTCATTCCCATGACAGATTATAATAATTTGTCACTTTTGTGCAAAGCCCTGGAGCTTTGTTCTCTTCTCTTAAGAACTCCTTACATATTTTCCTCTCAATTTCTTTCTTTCATGTACAATGTACATTGACCTTCAGCAATGACTTCAGCAATGACTACTGCTTGAGAGAGGGGCAATACCATTAACCATTCTTTGTTCTCCCTAAGAGGATTGTTGAGGACATTGTGCTGCTGGTGCTGGAGATAACAGGTGCAGAGGTGCTTTAGCTAATGAAGCACAGACAGAAAGAGACCTGTAGGTAGTTTTTCCAGTTGTTGCACTTAATGTTAAAAACTTATTTCCTAATAGTGGTTATAAAAACTTTACCTTTCCTCCTTCTTTTGCTACATGTATCTTGTTGCTTTTATCATAATTTAGAGCTTTAATAGAGGGGAAACTGGGGTAAAAGGAACAGAAAGGAGAGACTTTTGTTAAATTTCTACTTGTTCCCTTTGTGACAAATCATCCACTCCCCGCCTCCACACACACACACGCTGGGAAGTTGTACAAGGAATGTTATGGGTTACTTAAAATTTTAATTGTTTCTATTTCACTGGTTGTTCCCATTAGCAGAATAAGGCAAAATGGACAAATTTACGCTGCCCTACGGTCATGAATTCTGAAAAAACAAATCAAAGAAGGAATGAAGGCTGATTCAAGAGGACAAGGAAAATGCTGGTCTTATTGACAATGATTTTACTTAAAGTAGGATTAAGGTAAATTTTGGTCTGATGGTTCCTGAATGATTGATGAGAAGCTGGATTAGCCAGGCACACAAATAAAATGATCATTGATATTCAAAAAAGGAAGAAGACTGAAGATTTTGAAATGACTGAATAAAATAACATGATGCCAATGTGTGTCCTTCAGTGTTCACAATAAAAAGTATCCGTCTCTCCGTTTTATTTTTGGAAGCAAAGACCGAGACAAAGAGAGTTTGAAGCGATTGCTCCAGGCAACCCAAATAATAAATGGCAGAGATGGTATTTGAACTCAGTCCTGTCCCGAATGATTGGAAAGACAATGCAGTCCCCAAAGTGCCATGTCAACTTAAGATGGAAAAAAAAAATGTGGGGAAACCTCAGAGTTTGGCACAAGAAAGCAAGACCTCTAACGGCTTAGAAACCAGAAGAATGAGGGAGATATTTAATGCTTTGTTTTGTTTTAATGTTCAGTAAGAGGATTACTGATTAATTATATTCTTCTCTCAGACTGGGTGAAAACAAATGTTTTGTTGTTCATAGATGAAAACTGGAAGTGTATTAGATTGGGCACCCACTCAGAGATTTACAGGCTCTCTGATTGGCAGAGAGATTTTCTTCTAGTCACTGCTGGTTAATGAGAGCCTCTTCAGTGTCTGATTAGAGCTATTTCAACCATTAGGGATGACTACATTTCCTCTGTATTTTTTTCCTAAAAATGTTATGATTTTGGCTTTGATACATAATTGAGATCTTTTATGATTTATTTTAAAAGGATATTGTTAGGTAAAGGTAGAGGTTAAATTAAATTTCTACTTGTTTCCTTCTTTGGTAAGTAGTTTGTTTTGGAGGTAAGTTGCAACACAGAAAGTCATGGGTTGGAAGAGTAGAAGGGTAAATAATTTCTTAAAAGTCATATTACTATTAAGCGCTGCAGCCAGATTTAGTTGCAGAAAATCTTTTCCTCTGATCTATAGTTGTCCACAGAAAAGAAGCCAAATCTGTAAGATAATTTAAAGACATTTATTCTGAACCAAATTTGCAGACAAGGCCTGGAGACTCTTCCAAGAAGCCTTGAGCAAGTGGCAGGGTTACAGTTGGGTTTTATACATTTCTGGGAGTCAGGATTTACATATGAAGTAGTAAATCAATACACTGAAGGCCTGCATTACTTTAGTCTGAAAAGGTGGGACCTCTCTAAGCGTGGCTGCGGGCTTACGGGTTATAGTTGGTTTTAAAGACTCTTTGGATTATATAAATGGTTAAAGAAATGAAGCTTTATCTAAGGGGTTGGAAGGTTTTAAGTTAAGGTAAGGAAGTATGTTAATCAGAGACAGGCCACTGGACTCATACCTAGACTCCAGCCAATATGTTATGTTAAGTTGAGGCCCTGTGGGTTTGTCTTACACAGCCTTAGGCCCAGTAATGAGTAATGAAGGATATGATATCTACAAGAAAGTAGGGGGAGCATGATGAAGCACACCTGACCTCCCTTCTAGTAGATAGGAACTCAGTTTTAGGATATCCCCTTGACCCAGAAGGGGTCCATTTAGTCAGCTGGTGGGGGGAAAACTTAAAATTTTATTTTAGTTCACAAACTCTAGACCTCCAAAATCTACTTCTTTGGACAGGATTGTGAATTCATTTTAAATAATTCGTTTTTTCTCTGTTGCTACTCACGTAAAGTTTGGTGGTTTTGTTAAGGTGGTCCTCATACCATCTGTATATGATATGGAAATGTTAAAAGAGGAAGTTTGACTTCACTTTACTGCTCACTCCTTTTCTGTTACATTTCATTACCTTCAAAAGTGGTTCCTCTTGTTTGCCCTCCTATTGTATAACTGTAAATGCATTCAACTATAATGGTTAGTGATGTAAATTACTGACTGCACCTGTGATTATGTCCCTGCTGATTATGGCTTTTATGACCCCACCTGTAAGTTCCCCCTCCTTATGTTTCCTCAGGACTGTGTAGATTGTACCTGCTTTGTTAAAGAAAAATTGCTAATTGCTCACATGGTCATAGCATTGTGTAAACTAACTGCCCTACCCTCATGATTTCCCCTAACTGCTGTTTTTGCTTCTGTAACTATGCTTGGTTGCCCCCAGGGAAAATTTTGCCTTATAAAAACCAGAACCTCAGACAACTCAGATAACTGGGGGCTGCTCTCTGATCCCCTGTGTCAGGTGTGAGGCAGTTGCCGGCCAGCTCTTCAATAAAGCTACTCTGCTGTGAATTCAACTTGCTTGGCAGCGTGATTTTTGTGGAACTCCTGGGTACAACAGTTTCTGGACTCTCAATGATTTATGTTTAACCAAAAATGAAGCCTGTTCATTGTTTGAAGATAGTAGAGAAAATCATACTCATTTAAAAAAAATTTTTCATAGATATAATGAGGTATAACTGACATACAATGAACTGGACCTTTTCATTTGTCTTGTCTCTGCCCTGCTCTGAGACAAACATTGAATGTGTTCTATGAGGCTGTAAATTAGTTTCCATTATCCCGAATTTTATAAATAGTATCACATTAAAGGCACCTTTCTTTTTACATTTTTACTCCGCAAAATTATTTTAAAACTTATCAACAGATTATTCTTTTGTTGCTGTACAATATTCATTATTTGACTGTATCAGAATTTGTTTATCCATTCATCTGTGGATGGATACTTGTGTTATTTCTAGTTTTGTTCTATTATAAATAAAGCTGCTATGAACAATAGTGTGAGAGTTTTCATATAGACATATTTATTCTTTTGGATTAACACATAGGAATAGGATGACTGGACTACATTATAGGGGTATGTTTTACATCTTAAGAAATTGTCTAAGAATTTTCCAAAATGGCTCTATTATTTTTTATTCCCATCAAGAGTCTGACTAGGAACTGTTCCCCAGTCAGAACAGATAGGGAAGAGCCTCTAGTGAGTGGCACTGACCTGGGCCCATTGGGAATATTATCATATAATTGAACTTGCAAAGTTCCACCCCCGTGGATTCTTTGGAAAGGTTCTAGGGAGGACATGTGTGTATTAGGAAGTTCTGTTACATAACCCTAATCTATCAATCACACCAAAGACAGGAGGTGATAGCCAGTCCTGCCAGGGGAAAAGATGGGGCAAACTGGACCGACCACTCAATCAGCCAACAAAAGACACATGGTTTCAGACTTTGGGGTCCCTTCTCTACTCTACTCACAAAGAGGGACCTGTCTCGTTCCCGAGTTGTCTTTTCCTTATAGTTTGTGTCCTACAATAAATGTATACTGATGGTCATCACAGCGTGTGTGTGATCACTCCTTCATTGGCTAAGCCAAGAACCAGGGAAAACCCTCCTCCCGAGGGAAGTAGCTGGAATTTGTGTCTTTACAAGAAGACACCGGAGAGTTCTGTCTGTCTGTCTGTCTGTCTGTCTGTCTGTCTCTCTGCCATGTGATAACACATGGAGAAGGTGCTCATGTATAAGGCAGGAAGACAACCTTCCCAGGTTTGGCATCATCTTTTTCTAGTACTTCCAGCTTCCCGAGCTGTGAGAACATAAATTTCTGAGTTTTAAGCCACCCTTTAAATGTTAACTATGATAATTTTTTATGGCACCCTGAGAAGACTAAGAGACAGGGTTTAACTCATTTATTTTCTTCCCTTTAGGGATATTATTATCCCTATATGTGGTCCAGTGTCTGGTAATACTAATTTTTACATACTTGGTTTAGTTGTGTAGCTCTTTGATTCTGTGTACATGGCAAAAAATTATGTCTGGTTCAGATACTTTAATGCAGCCATAGGTGAAAGTCTTTGGATAAGGCGTCTGTTTTTGCTTTTGGTTTGGGCAATATATAAAGCATAAGGAATATGGGCTACTACTTTCAATTTTATTATTAATTACTTCTTCCTCTGGCCTAAAGCTTTAACTTTCTGGAAGGATAACCTGCCTATAAGAATTACCTGAAATATTTCTTAACACTTCTTAACACTCTTTTTCTTACTCTCTCTATGTGTTCTCACATCCTTCTTTATTGTTTCAGTGCAATATTTCCTACAGCACATTCTCCAGCACAGTATGTCTATGAGGTGTTCCTTACTATAAATAATACTACAAAATTCCCTCTTTATTGTACAAAATATGAGTGAGCATATCTCAGGCTATGAAAACTCTTATTTCCTTAACTCAGCATTTCCTACCGTTACTGGTGATGAATTCTCTGAACATTCCATTGACTCTTTGAGCTGCTGAAAACTCTTGGGGAAGTACTATACATACATCTGTGTGGAAAATCTTGGAGACCATATAAGTTACCTTAACATTCTGGTTTTGGCACACTTTGTAATAGGTCTTTATCTGATGTAACAGTAAACATTTTGAGCTTCAAGTTCTCACCTAAAATGTGATATTAGTGAGAATCAGATGAAATAATGCATACCAAATTATCCGACTCATGACTAGACACTCATCACACTAGTTCCTCTTCCTCTGACTTTTTTCCTACCACCTTTAAGAAATGAGAATTTTTGGCTGCACCTGTGGCTTAAAGGAGTATGCCGGCCCCATATGCCAGAGGTGGCTGGTTCAAACACAGCCAAAGCCAAAAACTGCAAATGAGTAAATAAATAAATAAATGAACCTTTATAAGCATTCAGAATTTTCTTAAATCTATAAAATACATTATACGCAATCTCCAAATTACAAACATCAACTTAGGTATGACTCACACTTACAAATGGAGGCTGTTACAGGTAATATGGATAATTGTACCTCCTCCAACCTACATACAAGTTCAGCTTAAGACAAACCTACAGAACCTATCTTGTTTGTAACCTTGCCTGTATCCAAATGTCACATGCCTTTGTATTTATGTCATATTAAAGAATCTGTAACCTTATACTATAAACTTTAACCAAACATGGTCATTTTAATTTTGTTTTTGTGTTCAGTGACTGGCAGGATGCCTCTACAATGTAATAAATGAAAATTTTAATAAATATCCCTCTTAATATCAACAGTGTAGTATGTTAACATTTGGTACTTTTTTACTCATTTCCTATAAGCTTTGAAAGAAGTTTAGTTACAGAAATAGAAGTCTATTTTCCTCTTTGATCCAAGAAATTTTTGATTGATTTCTATGGAATCTGAATGAGTGTTGGCACTAAATATAACTTTATGGAGGATACTCATTAAAATCATCAAATTACGTTTACTGCCAGCAATCTTGTGATCAGAGGAAGGTTCAGTAGAATACTAGAGAAAGAAATTTGCTGGTTCAGATTGGTGACTCTAAACCATAGTTTCCAGGACTACTAAACGGTTTTCATTCTCTGCAATTGACCATATTCTGCTTGGTGCCTCTGTTATACCTTACTTATAATTCTGGAAAAGATTTGCAACATTTTCTCTTCTCCCCACTGTTTCATTATTTGCGTGTTTTCTTTAATATCTTGTGAGGCCTACCTGGTAAGATTCATGTTTTATAGTTGATTGTTTTCCTATCAAAACATAGTAGAATCCTTGAGAAGAAATACTTAACAAACTACATTAATTTGAATATTTGTCTCCTGTCAAATTAAGACTCCTATAACTTGGCATTAAAACTTTTGTCTCAGTTTTGGATGTGAACATTGATCATATCTTATAATCTTATAATTTTGTATTTCTCTAGAAACATGGATAATACGCTTCATACAGTTGGCATTCATTACAGGTTTGTTGAATTTTAACATTAAAATTTCAGAGAAGCTTTTACTGTGTGTCTATGCATTCTAATATTTGATGATGTCAAAGAAATGATCATTTTAAATAAACATCACAATAAAGGATATTTATTATAAATGCTGAAGTTTTATTGCATATATTTTGAAATTTTAGTTTACTATTAAATATCCTAATTTTAAAATGTAAACTACCTTTACCTACATTTAAAATTTATGTATTTTACTCTTTCTCCAGTGTTGCATTTCAATCCTGCAAATTATTAAAATGCCCTTAGCACTTCATTTTCAAAACACATTCTTTTTCCCTATGTGATGTTTTGTTTGTCCTGCAGTTCTGCAAATAAATAACTGGGCAAAGATTCATATAAATGGATGCTTTTTTCCCCCAAGGAAGGCTGAATGTACAAATCTAATCCTTAAGACAAAGCAGACCTGCCTTGGAGCTGGGGGTCTGCAAACTCCACCTGAGAAGCATGTCGGGCCCTGAGAGTTGGATGCCTATAGAATTTATATTCTTATCGCTGATAAAACAGAAATAATCTAGGTAAGTATTCCGCTGAAGTTATGTAACCTGGGTATAGCCTGTCTCCTCTGGGAGTTTGTTCTAAAGAAACTCAGGGCCGAGCTTGGGGCAAATGGCCAGAAAGGACTCTGGAAGCTGGTGGACTAGAGGCGGGTCCTTAGCAGCTGCTCCTGGGAAAAGTGGGAAGAGGTGTCAGTGTTTAACTGCCATCTGGATCGCTCAGTTCAACAACAGTGCTATAAAGGCACAGCGTGACAGGAGTGGGAAAGAGAAGGAAGTAAAGTCAACAAAGGAAACCAGTAAAGGGAAGACCAGCAGCCCAGAGGCAGAGCCTGCAGGTGGAGGTGGCTGTGTGACCTCAGCCCCTGAGAGGCCGTCACCATCCCCACAGCCCAGGTGCAGTTGGTCTGGACACCATCCTGGATTCTACACAAATCTACCCCACTAGACAGACTGAGGGCATAGAGGGGAACGAACAGCTTCCCTCCTCTATTCACACTACGCACGCACCGTACAGGTCCTCTTCAGGCAAGCTGCAGAGAGAGCAGATTTATTCACAGCTACTTTCAGCCAGAGGTGTTGACCCAGAGCCAAGCTCTTCTTTCATGGAGTACAGGCAGATCTGGGTGTGGGCATGGATAAGGGGAGGCCTACTGGGCTACCTGGTGTTAGGGAAAGGGTAGCCCACTGCCCCACATAGCACAGGCACAGGAGACCCATGGAGATCACTGTAACTCCGAGACAGCTGATATATGTGCCTGCCTGGCTTGGTGAAACTTCCCAGAGGCCCAGAAGTCTTGTGGTTCAGGCTTGGGCAGCTGCCTCCAAGCTGTTTCTCTGGCTTCACAAAACAGATCAGAGTGTTCTCCCACCCCAAAGACCTCCTTTTAGAATCCAGGTCCCATTTGGATCACTGAGTCTCACTCCCCATCCCAGCACAGACTATGAGGCTCCCTATCTGGATCTGGAGCTCTGTGTTCTGCCCCTGAACATCCAGTTTCTCCCCCAGCCTTCCACCACCCCTTGGTACCAACCCTGGGTCTCCAGAGCTGCACGGGCTCACAGAAGCTGCCTCAGAACTTCCACTATCAAAGCAGAACTGGAAATTCCACACTGAACTTCACCCTGACAGGTTGTTGAGTGCTGGACCGAGTAAAACTCAGCAGAACTTCAGGTCCAACAGATGCGGCTACTGCTGGTGCTAGAGCACCGTCTACAGATCTCTCCCTGTTGGAAACCAATAAGAACTTCTGTAACGATTTCTTACTTTTTTATTTTCCAGGACACCTAAGAAGACTATATTAATTACAAATAAATATTTTTTTCCTTTCTTTTTGAGGGCACATGAAAATATTTTATTAATTACAGTTACATTTTTTAAATTTTTTCTCTCTTTTTTTTCTTTCCTTATTTTCTTTCTCTTTACTTTACTTTAGGGTCAATGCAACCCTATAGCCTAGAATTAAAATAAATAAATAAACAAACAAAAAAGCAGAAAAGAAACCACATATGATGAGAAACCAGTAAAAGAACGTTGGCAATGTGAGAAATCAGAACAGACCAACTCCTCCAGGCGATCACTGCAGAGCTACTGCAAAAGTCCAGCAATGAAGAAATTGTTGAAATGACAGAAATGGAATTCAGAATGTGGATTGCAAACAAGGAAAAGTTGAAAACCATGAAAATATCTCAAGATATTAATAAAATTAGAGACCAAATCATCAAGGATCTGGGCAAAATTAGGACAGATATAAGAGATCTTGAATGGACTTGAAAAGGGCATTAAGGGAGTTTTAAATCAAGCAGAGAGTTTTAGCAACAGATTAAACTATGGCGAAGAAAGAATGTCAGAGCTTGAAGACAAAGTTTTTGAGCTAGCCCAGTCATTTAAAGAAGTAGAAAAGAAGACATCAAAAGCAGAGCAATCTCTTAAGAGAGACATGGACTATTCAAAGCAAACAAACATATGAATTATGAATTATAGATATTCTTGAAGGAGAAGAAGAGAGTCCCAAAAGCAAAGAAGCTCTGGCTGAAGATATTATAATTGAAAATTTCCCACATATTGCCAGAGACTCAGACAAGTTGCTAGATGGATATCAAACTCACGGATGACTCAGTTCAAGTAGAACATTTCCAAGACACATTGTTAATTAATCTGGTCAAAGTCAAAATGAAAGAGAAAATTCCACCAGCAGCCTAGTAGAAGCAGCTTCTGACTTATCAGGGTAAATTCAATAGATTAGCAGTTGGTTTCTCAGCAGAAACGTTACAAGCCAGGAGGGAGTGGTCTCCTATTTCAATCCTACAAACATAATAATTGCTAGTCCAGGATTCTATATCCTATAAAACTAAATTTCATCATTTATGGAAAAAAGCAATTCTTTTCCTGAGAAGCCAACTTTGAGGAAATTTTTCACTACCAGACCTGCCCTGCAGGAAGCACTCATATTTGTACTATTCACACACCAACAAAATAGACTCTCTGCAAAGATCAAACATCTGGGAACTAAAGGACAAAGCCTAAGTACCACAGTGGCCCAAGTGATAAAAAAAGGACACGAGAGCACCACACATCAGGACAATCAGAAATCTAATCAGCTTATCAATTCTCTCAGTAAATGTGAGTGGCTTGAACTCTCCACTGAAGAGACATAGGCTGGTTGATTGGATAAAAAAATATGAGGCAAATATCTGTTTTCTTCTGGAGATGTGTATAATCCTCAAGGACACATCATGACTAAGGGTGAAGGGTTGGAAAACAACATTTCATGCAAACAGAAACCAAAAGAAAATTGGATTTGGAATTCTCATAACAGATAACATTGACTTTAAAGCTAGAAAAGTAAAGAAAAAGATACATTTTATATGCTGCTCAAGAGAATGATTCAACAAGAAGACATATCAATCCTAAATATTTATGTACTCAACTTATGCTCTCCAACATTTTTAAAGCAAATTCTACTTTTAACACCCACTGACAAAATGAGAGAGAGAGATCCTCCAAGCAGAAATTTAACAAAGAAACATTGAACTTAAACAAGACTCTTGAACAAATGGCCTTAACTTTTTCATTAACTCTGTTATTGAGCAGTTCACTGCTTCTGGCTTCTTTGTAGGTCTCTCCCATTTCAATTAGTCAGAAACGATGACGATTTATAAAATCTCTCACAGCCTAAAGTTCTGCAGAGCTGGCTTATCCATCAAGGAGTTAGGATAGATTTTTAACTTTGTTTTGATCAATTGAAAATGTCTTTCACTATTTGGTATTTTTTTTTTTAATAATTTTATTGAATCATAATTATGTACATTGGTGCAATCACAGGGCACGATTCATATACATTCAGAAATATTTTGATCATACTGTTACAGATATCCTTCATGGCATTTCCTTGATCACTATATA
>CAUYON010042054.1:0-13788 GCA_963573935.1 Arctocebus calabarensis | reverse complement strand
CCCAATGCCTGTTTTGCGACCCTGAGGGTGGAGCTTGCCAGGGCAGTTCTCCCACAATGGCTCCACACAGCCCCCACCAAACACTGGCAGCTCCTTTGGCTTAGTGGCCCAGTCTGAACCCCCAGGCAACACTCAAAAAACCACCACACTCCTCCCCAGGTTCTCCCAAGGCAGTTCAACCAAGTGCCAAGTCCAAAAGAAACCCAAATGGCTTACAGGCAAGGCCCTTCCAGCCTGCAGTGCCACTGCTGCCCCACCCACAGCCGCCGACAGGATCAGACCGAATGAACAGACGCAACCACTTGCCCAATCTCTGCCGCTTTAGCCTTCCTCAGGGTGTCCAGAAGCCTCACGCTGTCTCCCTGTGTCCCCAAAGGGAAGTTTCTGGGAAGATCCCGCCTGGCAGATGCCTGAAGAGAGAGATGCCTGAAGTCCTCTCTCCCCCGTAACAAACTCTTAAATGCCCAATTGGTCAGAGAAGAAATCACAGGGAAAATCAGACAGTTATTTTGAGATAACTTAATCACTTAAGCCCAAAAGTTTGAGGTTGCTGTGAGCTGTGACACCATATCACTCTACTGAGGGTAACACAGTAAGATTCTGTTTCAAAATAAATAAGTAAGTAAATAAATAAATAAATAAATAAATTTTGTATTTAAAAACAAGAAAGGGGGGCCCATAGCTCGGTGGTTAGGGTGCCAGCCACATGCTCCAGGACTGATGGGTTTGAACCCAGCCCAGGCCTGCTAAACAAAAACAAAACAAAAGCTGGGTGTTGTGGTGGATGCCTGTACTCACAGCTACTAGGGAGGCTGAGGCAAGAAAATCTCTTCAGCCCAAGAGTTTGAGGTTGCTGTGAGCTATGATGCCATGGGCAACAAAGTGAAACTCCATCTCAATAAAAAAAATAATAGTAATATAAAAAAAATAAAGATCTCAAAGCTTGGCACCTGTAGTACAGTGGTTATGGCACCACCCACATACACTGAGGCTGGTGGGTTCTAACCCAACCCAGGCCAGCTAAACAATGACAACTGTAACCACAAAAAATAGCCAGGCATTGTGGTGGGGGCCTGTAGTCCAAGCTACTTGGGAGACTGAGGTAAGAGAATCACTTAAGCCCAAGAGTTTGAGGTTTCTGTGAGCTGTGACACCATGACATTCTACCCAGGGTGACATACTAGGACTCTGTCCCCTTCCAAAAAAAGAAAAGAAAGACCTCAATAACAAGCTTCCACCTTATGAAACTAAAAGTATAAAAGCAATATGAACCCAAAGCAAGAAAATAATAGTGTTAGATACACCACAAGTGAAATAGAAAAGAATAGCAAAACAGAGAGAGTAATGGGACTAAAGAGATTCTTAGAGAAGACAGACAAAGTTGACAAATCCTTAGACTAAGAGAAAGAATGAAAGCAGTGATACTACTGACCTTGCAGAATAAAGGATTAGGAAGAAATAGAATTAACACTTGCACATGAATAGTAAAATGAATGAAATAGACTACTTTCTGAAAGAGATAATTCGAAAAGACCTGTAACAAAGAGGTTGAGTTAGTGATGAAAAAACTACCAGGATAGAAACATCTGGACCATCCCAGGTCCACATGGTGTCACTGGTGAATGTTGCCAGATTGTTAAAGACTACCAGTTCTTCACATACCTTTTCTTTTCTTTTTTTTTTTTTTTAAGAGACAGAGTCTGCACGTTATCACCCTTGGTTGAGTGCCTTGGAGTAACAGCTCACAGCAACCTCCAACTCTTGCCTCAGCCTCCCGAGTAGCTGGGACTACAGGCACCCGCCACAAGGCCCAGCTTCTTTTCTTTTCTTTCTTTCTTTTTTTTTTTTTAAGATGGAATCTCAAGCTGTTACTCTTTGTAAAGTGCTGTAGTGTCACAGCTCACAGCAACCTCTAACTCTTGGACTTAAGCGATTCTCTTGCCTCAGCCTCCCAAGTAACAGGGACTACAGGCACCCACCACAATGCCTGGCTATTTTTGTTGTTGTTGTTGTTGTTGCAGTTGTAATTGTTGTTTTAGCTGGCCCCGGCTGAGTCAGAACCCACCAGCTCGGTGTATGTAGCCAGCACCCTACCCACTGAGCTATGGGCACCACCCACATACATTTTCAAAAAAGAGGAAGGAACACTTACAAGCTCATCCTGTGAGACCAGTATCACCTTGATACCAAAACCAGTCAAAGTCATCACAAGAAAGATATAGGCCAATACCTCTTATGAATATAGGGAGTTGTGGAGGAGGAAGTCTAAACTCTTCCATAATTTTAGGAAGAACCAAATAATGACATCTGCACTGAGTGAGTTAACATCGAATGAAACAGATCACAGAGTCTAATCTGCAATCACTAATTAGATATGAATGAAATTTTAAAATATGAAATTAGATACGAATGAAATACTTTCGCCCTATATGGTAAAGGTAGTTTGCCAAAGTAACTACACATATATTTTATAGTTCACAGAAAGAACTAATACACTGCATTCTGCCTGGAAATTTTCTAACCACTAGTTTTCCTTAGCTCCAAAATGGTTTATAGTTGACCTTAATAATCACAGATGCTCAAGAGTACTTGTCACATTCTGCCTAGAGTCTGGTTGCTTGAATAAGAGCTTGCATCTGCACCTCCCACAGGTGCAGTGCTTAACAGGTACTGTGTGTTTAATAAAATGTCTAAATACATTTACTTGGGGAAAATAGCTTTCTGCATTGTCAAATTATAAACTAGTAGGACTTGTGTGAAATGACTTTATCTCACACCTTTTGAAAATTGTTAGTTCTAATGTAACATAAATTATACTCCATGTGCTCCTCCTTCTGCCTGCTCCCCAGATAGCCATTCATCTGCAGCGTGATTCAGTAAAGTATTTGACATTCAGACCGTCTGTTCCTTGGTTAGTTAGAGTTGCTACCTTAAATTTTCCCTAAACAACAACAACAAAAACACAACACTAAATGTGGTCTTTTTGAAAAATTAAGACCATTTAAAACTTGAGAAAAACAAATTTTGATTTATTAAAATATGCCAGAGGTGGCGGGTTCAAACCCAGCCCTGGCCAATAGCTGCAAAGAAAAAAAAAAAAAAAAAAAGGAAGGAAACATTGTCAAATATGAAATGATGATTAATTTTGTGTGAGTTATGGCTATATGTATATTCCAATGTTATAAAGCATTGATCTATCCTCACATATAAGAAAGACATTGGTCTCTCCTATCATATATTGTCAGTAATAATTTTAATTCATCTAAAAAAAATGTTTTTTGAAACTAGCTAAGTCCAAAGTTTGTCCTAAAAAAAAAAAAGAAAGAAAGAAATATTAAGAGAGGTTGACAAATTCTCTCAAATTCAAATTCCTGATGTCTTGGGAAATTGAGGACCTTCTGACTAAAAGCAGACTTTTCGAACTTTCATTGGAAAGCTAACATGTCTATGAGTATTGCTAACCTAACTTCAAACAGAGCAGAAATCAGTGATGTGGAATTGGGCTAGTTTGTTATGGTTTTTTGTTTGAAATATTATTGATTCTATCTGTGTTTTGCTTTCCAGGAGTCAAGAAATCATTTTCTGTCTTTTAAGCTATTTGTAGCTTTTCAAGCAATGTATGTACTTATGAGCAGAATTTGAAACATGTATTTTTTCTCTCTCCTTGATTTCTCCAGAATTTGAAAGCCATTTGTAAGTATTCTTAATTTCTGACAATACAGTTATTTGCATAAGTTCAATAAGAATCTATTTTGTTCTATAGGCCATGATGAAGGCACTGGTTATTTTACCAAGGCTTTGGCTGGAATAACATTCCCAGAGGTGTCCAGACTGTGTTAAGGAATTCAGGTTGACTTTATAAGGCCAATAAGAAAAGCCCTTTGAAAAACTGGCTAGATACCCATCAATAACATTTCCTGATCTGTGGTAAGTAACAAAGGTCACTTTCTAATAGGTCCAGGAATTGAAATGTGCTTGGGGACCTCAAGTTACCCAATGCATGCAAGTATCTAATGGCACAGATGAAATCTGGGCTCTGAAAGGCTTTCAAGTCTTTTTTTTTTTTTTTTTTTTTTTTTTTAGACAGAGCCTCAAGCTGTCGCCCTGGGTAGAGTGCTGCTGTGGCATCACAGCTCACAGCAACCTCCAATTCCTGGGCTCAAGCGAGTCTCTTGCCTCTGCCTCCCAAGTAGCTGGGACTACAGGCACCCACCACAACGCCTAGCCATTTTTTGGTTGCAGCCATCATTGTTGTTTGGCAGGCCCGGGGGCTGGATTCGAACCCGCCAGCTCAGGTGTACATGGCTGGCGCCTTAGCCTGTTGAGCCACAGGTGCCGAGCCAGCTTTCAAGTCTTAACTTGAGATTCCTTATAAAAGGTTCCAGCAAAGCCAATTTTAAAAGAAAGGAGAGCCTAGATGGCTAATAATTATTCTTACTACACTTCATGCAAATAATCAGACCCAGTATGCTGAAGGTACAATTTAATTTGGCAACTGAGTTGGTTCTGCTGTAATTTGTCTTTAATGGAAAGAGAAATCAGAGAGAGAGAACTGGTTTAAAAGGAGAAAAGAGGCTGTGGCCCACCTGTATTAAATCCCAGCCTTGTCTGTACTGTCAACTCATAAAATGATGTAACTGTAACACTGCATCCTACTGTGCCTAATCTGTATACTCTGCTGAGTCTGCTGCCACAGCAGAAGTCAAGTGATTCACTTGCCTGGACTTAAAAGATGCCTTTTTCAGTATAAGGCTGGCTCTGGAGAGCCAGAGGCTGTTTGCTTTCCAGTGGGAAAGACCAGACACAGGAACTGCGATCCAGTACACATGGACCAGGTTGCCTCAGGAGTTGAAAAACTCACCCACGATTTTTGGAGAAATCCTGGCTTGCGACCCCTAGAAATTCCCGGCTAAGGAATTAGAGTGTGTAATGCTCCAGTATGGCACCCTACCCAGGAGGGCTGCGCCTGAGGCACGGACTGTCTTTTACCACATCTAGAGGTATGTGACTATAAAGTATCTAAGTGGAAGGCCCATATCTGCCAGCAGCAAGTATGTTATCTAGGATTTACTATCCAGCAGGGGGAGGAGAATCTAGGCATGGAATGGAGGCAGGTCATTCATCACCTCCCCACCCCCACGAGCCAAAAGCAAGGTTGGGAATTTTTAGGCATGGTAGGCTTCTGTCACCTTTGGACTCTCAACTTTGCCACCTTGGCTCAACCCTTGTATGAGACAACTAAAGGAGAAGGGGGAGAGCCCTTAGAATAGAAAAGAGAACAAGATTGTGCCTTCTCCCAGCTAAAGATGAGACTGATGACTGCACCTTCATTGGGGCTACCAGACTTGGCCAAGCCCTTCACTCTGTATGTCTCAGAGAGAGGAAAGATGGCTCAGGGTATGGTCACCCAGCTGGTTGAGTCCTGGCTAAGACCTGTAGCTTACCTCTCTAAGCAGTTGGATGGAGTGGCAAAGGATGGCCACCATGCTTATGAGCTCTAAACACTACTGCTCTCCTTGTGCAAGAAGTTGATAGGATGACTCTAGGGCAGAATCTCAGAGTGAAAGTACCCCACTTGGTGGTGCCTGTGGCTCAAAGGAGTAGGGTACTGGCCCCATATGCCAGAGGTGGTGGGTTCAAACACAGCTCTGGCCAAAAACTGCAAAAAAAAAAAAGAAAAGAAAAAGAAAAAAAGAAAAGAAAGTACCCCACTCTGTGGTCACTTTAATGGATTCTAAGGGACATTTCTGGCTCACTAATGCAAGATTAACTAAGTAACAAAGTTTAATGTGTGGCATTAAGAAAATAGAAATAGGCTCGGTGCCTGTGGCTCAGCGGGCTAAGGCACCAGCCACGTACACCTGAGCTGGTGGGTTCGAATCCAGCCCAGGCCCGCCAAACAACAATGTCGGCTGCAACCAAAAAAATGGCTGGGCGTTGTGGTGGGCGCCTGTAATCCCAACTACTTGGGAGGCGGAGGCAGGAGACTCGCTCGAGCCTAGGAATTGGAGGTTGCTGTGAGCTGTGATGCCACAGCACTCTCTCCAGGGTGACAGCTTGAGGCTCTGTCTCAAAAAAAAAAAAAAGAAAAGAAAAGAAAATAGAAATATGTAACAGCCTGAACCCAGCCACACTCCTTCCAGTCAATGGAAGAGAGACTTAGCATGACTGTGTGGAAGTTATAGATAATGTGTATTCTAGCAGATCTGACTTGTGTGACCAGCCTTGAACAGATGGAGACTGGGACTTCTACGTAGACTGAAGCAGTTATGTGATGGTGCAAGGTGAGCAGCAGGCTGGGTGTGCAACAGTTATCTTAGCAGAGACCATAGAGGCTAAGCCCCTACCCTAAGGAACATCAGCTCAGAAGGCTGAGTTAATTGCCTTGACTTGAGCCTTAGAACTAGGTCAAGGGAAAAGTGTGAATATCTACACAGACTCCAAATATGCTTTTCTGACTCTCCAAGTACATGGGGCATTGTACAAGAAGAAGGGACTATTAAATTCTGGGGAAAAGGACTTAAGTATCAGCAGGAGATACTTCAGTTGCTAGAGGCAGTATGGAAACCCCAAAAGATGGCAGTGATGCACTGTTGTGGACATGAATGAGATGCTTCCACCATCACTAAAGGGAATGCTAGGGTCAGTACTAAGGCAAAAAGGGCTGCATCTAAGCCAAACCAGGTGTCATGAGTGGCTCCCCTCATCCTGTGGGTCCCACCTATCTACTCTCTTTCTACTCTCACCTATCTACTCCCAGGAAGAAAAGGAATAATTGGCAGTGGAGTGGAGCCAGAAAATGGATAAAGATACCAGATAGACGAGTAGCAGTCCCCCAGCTTCTAGGAGCCACTGTGGTGACAGGAGTCTTTAATGAACTTGTTGGGCTGGTACCTCTACATCTCCCACCTGGAAGCCCTGGCCAAAACTGTCAGTCAATGGTGTGTCACCTGCAATCAGTTCAACACATGCCAAGGACAAAACGGTATCCTGAGGAATCCAGTCAGCGTTGTATGGTACAATGCCTTTTGAGAACTTCCAGTCTTTTGTGTCTGTACATCCTTTCTCTCTGGAGGATCAAGGAGACCAGGTCTAGGTCCAGGATCAGAACCTGGTCCCCCTCAAACCAAGGTAGAGAGGACTTCACACCATCATCCTGACCACAGGCACAGCAGTGAAGGTGAAAGGAATCCTCACCAGGAGTCATCACAGCTGGCTGAGTAGAGCTTCTCTGCCCGTTGGAAAGTAAAGGTAACTTTTAGGATGATCAACGTGCCCTGCTCCAGCCACATACTGGGAGCTGGCTGGTCAATGCACAGCTGAAGCCTGAAGAAACGCCTCGAGGGACTTGTCTTAATTGGATTTTGGACTTTGGGAAAAGGAGGGGAAGGAATGTCACACAGGGAAAAGTAAAAACTCGTATGTATATTAGCCCACCACCATGGTACTATTAACGCCTGAGTAGAGAACCCAAGAAAAGTCACAGTGCCTAAAATCTAAGTGCTGAAAAGTGATTAATAGTGGCGCCTGCAGAAGCAAGCTGATATTGAAATCCCAAATTAAAATATATTGGATTCTCAAAAGGGGGGAATGACAGAGGATATCTGAGAAGGGTGAGGTCTGAGAAGACCACAAGGATACACCTGAAGGGTCCTCTCCATGGTGACTCAGCTCTTGGGAATTTGTAAACTTAACCTGGAAATTTCCACTTGTTGAAATCCTATAGTTCTGTGGGGGCTGGAATAGCCTTGCCCCCTGGAGTCAAAGGGGCCAATAAGAGACGTACCTGTGGGTTGGAACTTTTTGATGGGAGGTAAAAAGGAAAAGAGCCAGTTGGGGAGCAGCCATTTGGAATTCTTTGATGCTGTAAGCTCCCGGCTGGTGAATAAAGCCCTTCCTCTTATAAACATGGTGTTTGGGTGCTCTTTCTATCCTTTGGGCCTTGTCTTCCTGCAACACAACAACAACAACAACAACAAAAATAGTGGGGTGTTATGGTGGGCACCTGTAGTCCCAGGTACTTGGGAGGCTGAGAGAAGAGAATTGCTTAAGCTCAAGGGTTTGAAGTTGCTGTGAGCTGTGACACCACACACTCTACCCAGGGCGACGTACTGAGACTCTATCTTAAAAAAAGAAGAAAAGAAAAAAACCCCAGAATACTAAAGACTCACCAAGTTCTGTGAGCAACAGCCACGTGCTGCTTAATGCCCAGAACTACATTTCCCAGATGGCTGTGCTACAGGCATCTCCAGGCAGGACACTAGGACAGCACCCAGAAATCGCCTCAGGGAATTGGCCTGTTACACCTGCTTGGCGCAAAGTCTAATGGGAGTTCGCATCCACTCCTCTCATGCGCACGGTCCCAAGGCAGCCCCTGTTGCTCCAAGTGGCTTTTGTGGTCCTTTAGTGGGAGCTGGGCCACTCACTTGCTGGCCTATGCTATGGTCCATTGGTCTTTCCTTGCGTTCAGGCACCTGTCTTGGCCAAGCTGCGCTCCCTGTGGCTGTGGGCGGCGGAACCCGAGGTCCGGGCCTGGTTTCCGAAAGCGGGTTCGCCCGGAGTGGGGTCTGATTTGGCGCGCTGGGGATGAGGTGAGCCTGCTGTGCAGTGTGGGGTGTTTGCGGAGCCCAGCTGCGCCTGACTGTGGGTGAGGCACGGGGAGGGGGGACGTGCTGTCCCTGTCCCCAAAACCCAGGAGCAGGCTTGCTCCTCTGGGCCTGACCCGTGGTCCGGGAGTCTGCAGAGATGCCCACTCCGCGGGGGACTCTGCCTAGGAGGCCACAGAGCCCCAGCCCCAAAGCCCGAGGAGGTACATAGAGTTTCACGGCCTGTGGATTTGTATTTGAAGAGACTGAAAGTGAATTTTCCAGGTATGAAATTCTATACTGAAAACGCAAGAAAGGAGAGCTGTATGAACAGTACCGATGAATCTTAGGAAAAAAAGAAACACACATACACATAATATTCATGGGATCATCATTCATGACAGCCAAGAGGAGGAGGCAGCACAAATGTTCATCTGCAGGTGAGTGATTAACAAAAGGTGCGGTATCAACACAACAGAATATCACTCAGCTGTGTTATCAATCATCATCTCTGCAAATATGCTTGACATAGCAGATGGTACTGAACTCCATATGTTTTTTTCTCTCCGATGAGAGCGACAGCTATTTAGTGACTAATGGTTGATAGTTGGTATAAGAGAGGATACCCGAGGAGGGTGAGGCCTGGGAGAACAGGTCTTCTCAAGGAGAGCATCAGGATACACCTCCAGGGTCCTCTCCATGGTGACTCAGACCTTAGGAATTTCTAAACTTCCTGAAACTTGGAAATTTCCAAGTTCTGTGAAATACTGTAGTTCTGTAGGGACTGGAATAACATCTCCTGCTTGATTCAAACTGGCCAATGAGAAGGGTACCTGTGGGGTGGAACTTTTTGACTGCCGATAAAAAGGGAAAGGTCAAGCCAGACCGAGAGCACGGTCATTTGGAATTCTTCTATGCCTAAGCTCCCGGCTGGTGAATAAAGCCCTTCCTCTTATAAACTGGTGTTTGGGTGCTCTTTCTCTCCTTTTGGGCCTCATCTTCCTGCAACATGTACACTGGTAGTAACTTGCAGGACCAAGGAATGGATTGCATCTGGGGCAGGAGGGAGTTGGACAGGGCCTATCAGCACAAGATTTCATCATGCTACTCAGAATGGCTTGCAATTTAAAGTGCATGAATCATTTATTGCTATGGTTTTCATTTCATATTTTTAGACCACAATGGACAATGGGTAACTGAAACTAAAGAAAGTGAAACTTTAGATTAGGAGGGATTACTGTCATTTCACTTCTGCCCTTCAATTATTTTTACTTTTTATGTCTTTTTTCTTATTTTATTTCAATGATTAGGACTTCTAGTACAATGCTGAATAGAAATGGTGAAAATAGACATTCTTGTCTTCCCAATATTAAGGGAAAAACATTCAACAATTCACTGTATTATAATATAAATTGTGGGTATTTTTTGTAGATGCCCTGTATCAATTGAGTAAGTTCCCTCCTGCTGAACATTTAAACCATGAATTGCTGTTAACTTTTATGGAATGCTTTTCTGCATCTGTTAAGATATAGGCTTTCTCTGCTTTATTTCACTAAAGTAATTAAATTATATAACTTTTAAAATGTTAAACCAGCATTTCTTTTCTTTTCTTTTCTTTTTTTTTTTTTTGAGACAGAGCCTCAAGCTGTCACCCTGGGTAGAGTGCTGTGCCATCACAGCTCACAGCAACCTCCAACTCCTGGGCTTAAGTGATTCTCTTGCCTCAGCCTCCTAAGTAGCTGGGACTACAGGTGCCTGCCACAATGCCTGGCTATTTTTTAGTTGTAGTTGGCATTGTTATTTGGCAAGCCCAGTCTGGATTCGAACCTGCCAGCTCTGGTGTATGTGACTAGAAACTTAGCCACTTGAGCTACAGGTGCTGGAGGAGTACTGGCCCCCCAACCAAAGCAAGTGACATGGTCTCGGGTGCTCCCCGAGGAACATTGCCCTAAGATGGAAAAACTTTTCTCTGTGGACATGCCCGGGCTAGTAAGAACAATTAGTTAGATGTTCACAGAAGGAAGTAACCAGAGGGCTTTGCAGGGTGAAGCTGGGGGTTGGGCACTTGCAGAGGTTATGGGAAGAGGTACTCTGTCATTTTCTCTTTTTAGAAAATGGCCATTCTTCAAGTTTTGAGGAACTATTCAGACAGAACAGACAGCCAGACACCGTTGTGGTTAAGCCTATAGCAAAATGTTGAGAAATTGTGTTCAATTTAGATCAACTATATATGTATCCAGCAGCATCTGCGCTGAACAAAGAATTTTCATGGCAGCTTCTGCTGTTTCATCATTATTCGTTCCTTTTTCTATTTCTATACTTTTATTTGATCAGTGTGTATAAAAACACCCAATAAACGTAGGTTGTCACTGAGTGCCTGAGCAAGCACCAGTCTTCCTTTCAGCAATCATTTTGTGAGCAGTACTTCCTCTGGTTCCAGATCAGTTAAGTTCCATGGTCGACTACAGGCACCAAGCCATTTTTTCTTTCCTTTTCTTTTTTTTTGAGACAGAGTCTCACTTTGTCACCCTTGGTAGAGTGCTGTGACATCACAGCTCACAGTAACCTCAAACTTGGGCTCAAGTGATTCTCTTGCCTTAGTGTCCCAAGTAGCTGGGACTACGGGTGCCTGCCACAACAGCCAGCTATTAGAGACAGGGGTCTCGCTCTTGTTCACGCTGGTCTTCAAATCCTGACCTCAATCAATCCACCCACCTTGGCCTCCCAAGTACTGGAATTATACCAGGATTTCATTTCTATGATATACTCACTAGGTCATAATACACACATCCACACACATTACATACATAAATGTTTAATTTGCTAATACATGATTAGGATTTTCACATCAGTGTGAATGACATTGGTCCTTAATTTTCTGGTAATGATTTCTCAGGTTTTGGTATCAGAATTTTGTTTAATTTTCTGGTAATGATTTCTCAAGTTTTGGTATCCAGATTTTGTTGGTCTCCTAAAGCAAATTATGACACATTCCCTTCCTTTTTATTTTTTGTCAGAGTATGTGTGTGAGTATTTTGGTCTTTTTTTTTTTTTTATTAAATCACGTAGAGGTAGATCATTCATATTAATGCATTTATGGGGTACAATGTGCTGATTTCATATACAATTTGGAATGCTTACATCACACTGGTTAATATATCCCTTCCCTCATTTACTTAATTATTGTGTTAAGACATGTATACTCTATACTTAATAGATCCGACATGTACCCTTGCAATATGTACCAGAGGTGTGGTCCCACCTTTCATCCTCCCTCCATCCATCTGACCTCCCCCGTTCCCTCCCATCTCCCCCTCCCTTCTTCATCCTGGGCCATAGTTGTGATCTATTCTTCATGTGAAAGTGTGAGTGATTATAAATTGGTTTCATAATAGTACTGAGTACATTGGATACTTTTTCCTCCATTATTGAGATACTTTATTAAGTAGGATATGTTCCAGCTCCATCCATGTAATCATGAAAGAGGTAAAGCCTCCATCTTTTTCTAATGCTGCATAATATTACATGACTATTTCTATAACAGACAAATTCATAGAGGTCAAAAGACTTGGCGGAGAGGCGAATGAGTAGTTATTGCTTAATGGGTGCAGAGTTTCTGTTTGGGATAGTGGAAAGTTTTCAGTATAAATATTGCTTATAGTTGCACATATTATCAACGCAATTTATGCCAATGTTATACAGTCTTCCCTTAACACCTGCAGTTTCTGTATTCTTGATTTCAAACACTCTTGGATCAAAACTATTTGAAAAAATAACAATACAGCCATAAAAACAACATAAATAAACAAATGTATAACAATTATTAATATAGCATTTAAATTGTGTCAGGTATTAGAATATAGAGATGATTTAAAGTATATGAGAAGATATGTATGAGCTACATGTAAATACTATGTCATTTTATATAAGGCATTCGAGGATCTACAGATTTTTGTATCCTTGGGGGTCTTGGAACCAATATCCTGTAGATACCAAGGCATGACTGTATACATTTTACCAGAGTGGAAAAAAAAAAAAACAGAATGTGACAACCTGTGTATATAGCATTCACTTGGGTGGAAAAGGAGTAAAAAAAAAATGCACATGGTTGTATATGCATAAATTGTCGTTAAAAGAATATAAAAGATGGTCTGAAGAGGAAAACTGGGTAGCTGGGAACAGAAGCAGGAAATTTCCACTTCTTTGTTCACTGTTTATATCACGTTACTTATCCAATAACTTAAATACTTCAAAAAGAGTTCATAGAAATAGGTTCTAACAAAGCATTATGACCCCAAATAAATAAACGTGTAAAGACTGGAAAAGTCAATGAATGAATGGACATGATGGACATGCCCTCCCTGACTTGCTGCCTCAACCCAGAAAGTAAAGTCCTCACGGTTACCCAGGCCTTGGCCATCTCCTCTTCTTCAGGAAGAGCTGCAGGAAGACAGGACACATGTGTGCCTCATCTGTATGGCTCTGAACTGTCCAGACAAGACTGTCCACCGAGCTGAGTGCCCCAACGTGCACAGGCAGGATTTGCCACTTGTATACCTGTGGTTCTGCTCTGTGAAGGAAGAAGAGGCTTTGTCCTTGGGTTTCTTATCTTTTTGGATCTCTCCAAGACATTTAACATGGTCTAGAACATCTCTGTTTTCTTAGAACCCATTCCACATACAAAGAAAACCAGATTCAGATGATTTCAATGACAAATACTATTAAACATTTAAGATCAAAATACTTGGTTCTCAATTCCGTCCCTTACATCTACCTCTCTATTTTTGTGCCAGTACCATGCTGTTTTGATCACTATAGATTTATAGTATAGATTGAAGTCTGGTGGCATGATTCCTCCTGATTTGTTTTTACTTCTGAGTAATGTCTTGGCTATTCGAGGTTTTTTTCTGGTTCCATATAAAACAAAATACTATTTTTTCCAGATCGTTAAAGTATGACAGTGGTTCTTTGATAGAGATTGCATTGAATTTGTATATTGCTTTGGGTAATATGGACATTTTAATAATGTTGATTCTTCCCAGCCATGAGCATGGTATGTTTTTCTTTTTTTTTTTTTTTTTTATTGAATCATAGCTGTGTACATTAGTTCAACCATGGGGTACAGTGTGGGGGCTTCACATGCAATCTGAGATATTTTATCAACCTGATTGACATACCATTCATGATATTTTCTCGTTTACTA
>CAUYON010042051.1:0-11210 GCA_963573935.1 Arctocebus calabarensis | reverse complement strand
TGCCTACACATGTAGTTTTAGAAGTGGGTATGGTATTATGAGTAATACAGAGAAAGAAAAGGAGTTTCATTTTTGTTGTTTTTATTGTTTTCCCAAGGCATTGCCCTGGAAAATGTCCACGTGAAATTCAACATATGGAGGCTTTTAATGGAAGACCGAATCTTTAGTTTTCTTTTCAAAATAGCCATTGATTTAAAATATTGGAGAAGTTATTTATGCTAGGCATTACTATAAGAGGCTCACAAAGGTCTCATTTACGCAACCCCCTGAGATAAGGTTTTTGTTTTTATTTTAAGATGTTGAACCCTGAGGTCCAGGGAGGTTTGTCTTAAGATAAGTAATGGCAGAGCTGGAGCTTGCCTACTGACCTTAATTCCAAGGGCTGGCTCTATCAGTCTTCCTTACTGCATTCATTGTATTCATTAGGTGCAAAGCTTAGCCTGGAGGTAGATAAGCAGAGAGCAACAAATGTCCTGACTGTGCCCGTAAAGACTGCTCACAACCAACACTCATTCAACTCTTAGGGAAGAAGATTTGTGTCTTTTTGTGATTTGATATCTTTTTCTTAGCAGTTATGATACTATTTAGCGTAGAGAAATATTTCATTTTCTTTTAACCTTAAATTATTATTCCTTACATTGCTTACATAAGCATGGCATTCACATTTGGCTAAAAACATTTTCAATAGTTTTATTATCACTTGAAAATAGCTGTTTTCAGATATAGTGACAAAACTTGCACCCATTATCTACCTCTATAGCTTTTAATTTTAAGTATCTTCCTTCATTTAAGGTTCCATTATCTTTCCACACATATCCTAAATCTGTGCCCAGTCTAATGTTTTTAGGAAGTGACACACTTTCTCTCCATCGATTGAAATGCCTTTATTTCACACAGTCGATTGGTGAAAGTTGAAGTACTTTCTACAATCATTGGGCATATTTGCAGTTTTGTGTGATCTGGGAGACCGCTCTGCCTGAGGGAAGAGCGGGGACTCACTAGAGTAGGCCCATGGGCTCCTCCTCTGTGAGCTCTGATTTTTGCTGGTGTGGAGGTCCCGGCTCAGCCCTAGCTGGATGGTGGATACAGATCTGTGCTCACGGGAGGCCCGGCCTAGTTCACTCCAGCTGCCGCTAGGGGGCGTCCCCGCGCTTCCTGGGTCTGGTCGTACCCCGCCTTAGTGGTGCCTACAAGGCCAGGCCCTCCCGGCTGTCAAGTAGCAAGTACAGCGTTCAGGTCTTGGGTAGCGGAGCGGCCAGAGGCCACCAGCGCGGGGAAGGCCAACGCCCATCTCCTCTCTGCCTTCTCAGCTGGCACAAGGTCGGAGGCCAACGAGTCTGAGAGACCTGCGCTGCCCTTCTGGGTCACTCCACCAGGGCAAGGGGAAACCAGCGCCTACAGACTCCCTACTCAGTCACCCCTAGAGCGCTGAAAGAGCAGCAGGTGATTTTGGTTAAGGCAGTGGTTCTCAATCTTCCTAATGCCGTGGCCCTTTAATACAGTTACTGTTTGTCTCGACCCACAGGTTGAGAACCGCTGGGTTAAGGGGAGCCTGTGTAGGGTCCCTCCAGTGCATGGGACCACGTGGGTGTCCCTCAGACCAGAGCCTTGAAGAGGCGTGGAGCCAGGAGCTGCACTGCCGCCTCTGCCGCCTCCATGGAGAGACAGCCCCTTCCTCCCATAGCTGTGCTTTAGTACTATGACACCGTGCCATGGAACTTTCAGTCACAGCCACATGTTCTGAACTTTAGCTTTATTTATGGTAGCACACGTGGCCATCAAACATTTGACATAAGGTTAGCACAGCTGAGGAAATCATTTTTAAATTTCACTTACTTTTTAAGTTTAATTAATCACATGTGGCTAGTGGCTACTGTATTAATAAAAGGCAGACATGAAAAGAAAAAGAAGTGATGTAGAGTGCTGGAGTTTGAAACTAATTTGGGCTGACGCATATTTTTGTGTCCCGTAATTTTCTTTGGAGATGGAGATAATAAATGACCATTCGCTACTGAATGTCATATCTGGAATAAATTTAGTGAAACTCCCCCAAATATTTGTGTTCTCTGTCTGGCAATGGTACACAAATATCTGTGTTCCCTTTGGGGTCAGGTCCGTCTGGAAAAAACATTACTTCATTTCTATCTGGGATTTAGGGATTATCTTCAACATTTAAAAGGGTCTTGTTGATAAGGAAATAACAAACTAACACCTTTGAACAAGGTCAGCATTTTTCTGAGTGAAATATGAATATGAAAATAAATAAAAGATTGGGTGATCTGTTATTTTCTTTCCTTCCTTCCTTCCTTCCTTCCTTCCTTCCTTCCTTCCTTCCTTCCTTCCTTCCTTCCTTCTTTCTTTCTTTCCTTAAATCCAAGACATAGTCAGACAAGTATTAAAGCTGGATGGTTTTAATAGACCCATCAGGAAGCCTTGAAGCTCAGGAGGTTCACCTGGTAAATCCTCAATAATATTAGCCATCGTTATTTTTTTTTCTCAAAGAGAAAACAGAGTCTCAATCTGTCACCCCATAGAGTGTTGTGACATCACAGCTCAAAGCAACCTTAAATTCTTGGGCTTAAGCTATTGTCTTGCCTTAGCTTCCCGAGTAGCTGGCACCCACTACAATGCCTGGCTAGTTTTTGGTTGCAGTTGTCACTGTTGTTTAGTTGGCCTGGGCCTAGTTCGAACCTACCAGCCTGGGTGTATGTGGCTGGCAGCATAACCACTGTGTAAAAGGTGACGAGCCTAGCCATTCTTTTTAGTATAGGAGAATGGAAGTCATTGATTATACTTTTAGACAATTTCATCTTTTTGGCATCTGTGGTTGAATTTTATTGATATAGGGAATAGAAAATGCTATCACTTTTTCCCCAGTACAATATATATGGATGTTTCCACAAGATAGCTATAAGTATACAATGTAGACAGTGATCTGCATTTAAAAACACAAAAGGTGTGAAACCAAATATGGAAGAATCTTTTCACTCCAAAAGACTTAAAGTTTTAATTTTATATGACCTAAATAACAGTCATCACGAAATAAGATTCAGGGTATAATTGAATCATCTATGTTTTCTAAAAATCTAATGATTCATAGCATAGGGTAAAAAATACTTCAATCAAATAGGGAAAGAAGTCACCATGCCACAACTACTTTTTTTTATGTCAGGTAAATTCAATGCACCCTAGGGGAAGCATTTCAAAGTAGATTATCCATATGCAGGATGCTATATTTCCTGTAATGTCCTTGTGATCGTTATAAATTCTGATTAAGAGTTTTGGCCTTAAATATTTCATGAATCAGAGTTTTAGGGGTACTTCCATATATGAGGTCTCTTTGATTTTACTGTAGTTTTGCCACAAAGGTTCTGAATGCTGAAAAGGACCCAAATTTCCCTATGCATTCTCTTCATCCTACTCAGTGCCTTCTTTTTAAGTTTTAGATCTGCCTGAGCAATAAAAATGTCTGTTCAATGAAGGGCTATGATGGTTTCCACCATGTGTGTCTATGGAGGATTAGGTGGGAATTGTCTGAAAGCATTTGCACTTCTGTGTTAAAAGTAGATCACCTTCTAAGTCCTGAGAGATAAATATTGATTGTGTTAAACCTGCTTTCTTTTCTATTCTCTTTTATGCTATATTTATCAGTTTAAGCCAGAGTATAAGGGGAGAATGGTTGAACAAAATCTTAAGGTTAAAAATGTAAAATAATCTATGCTTCTACAGACTAGAAAATCTTATAACCTGTCAGGTGAAAACATATGATGAATTCTTCCAACCTCAGGTTGTTTCAGCATCTCTCTTTTACCATGAAAATTTGATAAACATTTCAATATAAACATGTATATTTTTGTGTCCATCCTTGAAGTCTTTTGGGAAATAAACAAGTCACAGATAATAAATGAGTAGATTTTTTGCAAAAGTAGTAAATTTAAAATTAAGACATTTGATCCAAATGCAATGCTCAATGAATAGAAAAATGGAATGGCTATTTGATGTCCATTTTTCCTCACGTGCAATGCATGAGGAATTAATGTTTCACCAAATGTTTTAAAGGCTTTCTTGGAACAAGGTAGGTAAGTACTAACTACATTACAGTTTACTGTGCTAGGCCTTGAAGATAATAGGAGCCTATAAGACACTTATCACTAGTACAGAATCTCCCATAAAATTTAAGAAACAAAATAGCCAGAGATCCTTTGGTTTTAATCTTTCTAGGTGCATCAAGAACTTTAAGACAAAAAACACCATTAGATTATCCGATATGTGGACAACCAGGTGTTTGGTGGAAGAGGGAGAAGGCAACACCGAGGCCGTGAAGTCCTTCATCTTGGGCTGGCCCACTCAGAACTTTGTGGACACTTTCAAGTAAGAACCATAGATTGTCCTATGTTTACCTTACTGAGATAGTGTGGTCATTTCTGTGATGAGAGAAAAAAAACTTCAGGCAAATTTTATTCACCAAATTGGTAGAAGGATAACATTTTATTCTGATTGTTTATGAAATCGATAACTAATTTTTACACCTACACTCTACCAAGTTTCCCACAAAGAACTTTTGGGTTAAACTATATGAAAATTAACGCAACTGTTGGGAACTCTTGTAGTCCTTTATCTTGGTTTGGCCAGTCACGTTTAAAGGGGCTCATGGTTGTGTCAGGGTCCCCCCATGGGGGCAAGGTCTGCTAAGACCTGTGGAACTGGTGGCAACCTACTGAAGAAATATAAAGTTAGAAACAATGGCAAAGAAAGAGACATGAGACACAGAATAGAATGAAAGGTGGGAACTCAGGGTCCATTGCCCATTTGAGGAATTCGCGCAATGATTCAGAGTGTCTGCTCCATTCTGCTTAGTAAAAGGTCATTTGCCCGGAGGGTAAGATGAGGGAGAGAACACAGATGCCAGCAGTTTCTCTGGGTGAGCTTATCAGCTCTTATTGTTATTACTGAAGGTTTCAGTAGCCTTGAGAAATCTGAAATGTGAGCCTTATATTGAGAAAGCCTCCTGCTTGAGATCACACACACACACAGATTTCTAAGGAGGTGTTACACTCCGTTACTTCCCTGTGGAGTAAAAGGCCACTGGTGTTAATCTCCTCTGGGGAATCAGTGGTAGGCAGGAATTTTCCTCCCAGGACCACCACAGAGGATCTTCCTCTAAAATAAGAGATATAAGCTCTTCCGCCTATGTCTCAAAAGAAGGCTTGAGCTGCTCCCTTGTTCTCTGTCCCAGAAAATGCAAATCTCCAAAATGGGTATCTGCTTTGCCTATTTACTAGGCGGAAATTGACCCTGTCTGTCGTGGTCTCCTCTATGGCCATTTTTCCTCAGAATACTCACTGTGCCAGCAGGGGTGTTTCTAAGCTGTATCCCCAGCAGGCTAGAACTTCAGAAAAGGCAAGATGCTTGCTATCAATGGCTAGCTTATATGTAAACTAGCTGACTCTTCTTTGTTCTGACTCACCCAGCTTACTTTTTAATTTTCCTGTTTCTAGGGGGTGCTTTCCCTTGCCAAGAGTAGAGTCATCAGTCCCCATTCTTCCTCCGTCCTGAAACAATGAGGGGGACTGGAACTTCCAGGGACACAGAAGGGGAGTAGATTGGTCAGATCCTTGGACTCCCTCTTCAACATCCCCTTTCCTAATGGCTAAGTGTTTGTTTTACATATTGAGACATTGAATTTCATCACTCTTTTCAAGCCACTGAAATGGCATTTGGTGAAGCTAATGTTATAAAATATTTTGATTTAGATTGCATAACTAACTAGATTATACTCTGAAATATGCTAAAGAAGTCGTTTTTCATCCTAAAAACAAAATTGATGTCATAAAATACTGGCTTATGAATAGTGTATCAGGTTTTGATTTAGTGTCTATGGAAATGTGACAATCAATAGCAAAGTATAGATTTCTAAGAAGTAAACCCCAGTTTGCCAACATTCATGACCTTCTGGAATGTAGGAAGAAAGAATTTGTGTCCTCTTCTAACTGTGCTTAGTTGGCACTTTTCAGTTCTGGGGGAGCATACTGAAACTCACAGCTGTGGTTCTGAACACCTTCAGGATTTGTTTTTCCCTTAAAGATGCAGGGTCCTTTACATGCACCTGATGGTTTTCATTCTGCTTTTCTGCCCAGCACCAGCAAACTGTTCAGGCATCATCCAAAAGCCAAAGAACTAAAGTTTTCCAAGCAGTTAATCCTCTCTAGTAAAGACAGGGATATCATGGCACTGTACTGTGCACTACTGCCATCCACAAGATTTTAAGAACTTATTTGGAAAGAACATCTGTTTGTATTTTTCTGTACATATCTGCTTTTTCATGGCAGTCATTCATAGATATCCACATTTTCTATTTCTTCACATTCTTGGAGTTCCATATGAAGGGAATGCATTTGTTGTGATTGTTGTGACTGCACGACCTTTCTAATCAAATAATTTTTATGAAGCTTTATACCAACAGGGGGCAATGTGGAAAGACATTTTATATATATTTTCTTGCTCAAACAATGTTTCTTTAACCAAGTGGTCAACGTTAATACCTCTAGTGATGGCTTGTGGATATCATATGCTTCTCGACATAATGTGATGTTAAGAGCAATTTACCTCTGTGGTCTTCTCCCCACCCCCAAGAAAAACATAATTCTACTGCAAAAATGAGAACATCATCCAAGTAACACAAATGGAGAGTCATTCTACAAGATAACTGACCAGTACACCTCAAAACTATAAAAGTCAAGAGGCAAAACAGGGAAAAACTGAGAAACTGTTGTAGACCAATTTCTAAGGAAGCATGATAATTAAATGTGGTATGGATACTTGATGAGCGCCTAGACCAGAAAAAGGACATTGATGGAAACTCAGTGATGGCTGAATAAAGTCAAGAGCTTACTTAATGTGAAGAATAGTGTCCCAAAATTGTTTTCATAGGTTTAAAAAATAGTCATGATAATGTAAAAGGATAACATTAAAGTTAAAGTGCGTGAGAAGGATGCAGGGACTCTCTGTATTATTTTTGTAATTTTGCTTAAAATGTGCAATTATTTCCAAATTAAGATTATTTTCTTAAAAAATAAGTGCTGAGTTTTGTATCTCCTCTGATATGGCTTTTCTGATAATTTCTCTTAAAAACCATTTCCTTGCCCAAAGACAGCTTATTCCAGTGACATGGTCCCTAGCTTGCTCCCAGGAAGACAGACCTGTATGTCCTTCATCATTTGAGAGACTCTTCCAATCTGTCTTGCCTTTCTGCTCTTTAAGATAGACTTCTTTCTCTTCTGAATATCAGTATTATATTTTTAATGGGTTTAAGTGCTTTTATGAATAGAGAGATGAAGTGTCTTCATAAACTTAGAGATAACTGTTCATTTTGGAGCACTTTTGTTTTTCGTACTGTAAAATTGTGTGAGATTAAGAACTATTAAAAAAAAAAATTCCTGGATTCTAGGATAGAGCAAGGGGAAGGGAAAACCTAAGAAGTTTACATAAATCAGAAGATTACAGAGTTTGCCTGACATAGTTGATAATTTATTTTTGAAGTAACGCATGCTATGTAGTCAAACAATAGAACACCATACAGCAATGAGAAATAATGATCTAAAGCTGGATGTAGTAATCCAGCTAAATTTCACAAAAATAATGTGGAATCAAAGCAGGTAGGTCCAAAATAGTATATACTGTATGATTTTATTTCCCCAAAGTAGCAAAGCAAGCAAATTATTCTATGCTGTTGGAAGGCAGGATAGTGACAACCACAGGCTGAGAATGAAAATCAGCGGACCTCCCGTGGTGATTGTCTGTTTCATAATCTGGATGGTGGTTATGGAGGTGTATTACACTTCAGCTTTGTGCAGATTTATCTGTATATATTATTTGTCAAATAAGAGTTACAAAATTACTAAGTTTCTTAAAGAGATAGAATTTTTAACTGCTTTGAGAAGTGTGATTGGGTGTAAGGAACATGTCTCTTGTATTTTCAACACTGAATAAACCTGAGCTTTGACATGAACTCTGAAAATGTGGGCATTTTCAAAAGAAAACATACTATGAATTGATGAAAGATGGAAATTGAATCATTGACTATTGGTTGAGAAAAGATGCTATGTGCTTTCTGATGGCCAGTTTTGAAATAATGCTGATAGAGACTCCTGCAAAGCACCAAAATCAGAAAAAAATACAAATACTTCTAAAGTGGATTTTGTTGGATCAAGAAAATAACTAAGGTTTCCAATTTCTCTGAAGAGATTAGAGAGAAGATTTCAAAAGCTTGCTAGTCAGAAGACCACATTGCTTTAAAGTTGATTTTATTCATAACTTTAAGAATTAATGCAGCAAGAAAAAAAATATTAGTAAATAGCAATTTATTTGGAAATGAATTGAGCTTAATCAGGTTATAGTACCTGAAGGTAAGTTTTGTGTGACCTTATTTGCTGAACTATAATTATTCAATATGTATTTAAAACAGTCTGGCTGCTGAGCCAAGATATTTTTGTCGGTATGCCAAATTTCTCCTTCCCCTCTTTAATCTCAATATTAGGCATACTTTCCATTGTATGATGCTTTAAGCTACAAAAGCCCTACAAGTAAGATAACTAATCCAGCTTAACAAATGTGAGAGAACCAAGAGTTGGATTATAAATCAAGTATTCTTTGCACTGTAAGAACTACCCCCCTTTCTCATATAAAACTACTTGTGGAAACACAGTGAAAAGGAGGATCTGTGTTGCATCCATAAAAAAGAATTTAATAAAAGTACAGTTGATTGTGAAGTTTCTCCAAAAGGGCATTTTCACCGGGGGCATCTCCAGAACACAGTTATGCTGAGGTTGCAACTTCCATGTGCCACTATGTCAGTAACACCAGGGTGTTTCTATTTTCATAGGGATTGACAATCTTCGATACACTTGCCTGTGTTGTTTATGTGACCTTTCCCCTGTATTTTCTCTGATTGCAGATCTTCACAAGAAAAAGACAAATGGCTTTCTCTTCTTCAGCGGTATGTTTTTCAGCATATATAGTTTTAATCTTTAAGTTGCAAGAAATGAATCCACCCTTTCCTGCAGAGATGTGCCCCAAATTGTTCTCTTCTCTTTAGTAAAAAATGTTCATTTGTCCTGAAAATAAGTGACAGTATAGATTATTTGGTAGCTACTACTTGCTATACGTGATCTTTCATTACATGTTTTGCTTATTTTCTAGGAAGGAGACTACTGATAACATTGAGGTCTAGTTATTTTATGTTAGCCGGAAAGTAGTCAAGAATATTCTCCCTCCCTTTCTGTCATCTGCTGTCTACCAATTGAAGCTAACAGTCTCCTCAATGTGTGTATTAAGTTCCCACATCTGGGGTTTTTTTGCTGAGTACCTCAAAAGTCAATTTTTCAGCCCATCATTGGGTATACAGATTTAAATGATAGATTTAAGCGCATTTGTCAGAACAATAGTTCTTCCCTCTTTCCTCTCCTCTTCTCTTCCCCAAGCAAGGAGTAATCAAGATTTACACTCTGTTGGAGAGCAACATGAGAGGTAAAATGCCATTGCTTTTGTTTGCCCTTGACAACTATTATATATGCTTCTGTTGTTATCAGAATGGTGCTGGACCTGGAGGGAGAAGGCAGGGAAGCTATAAGGATAAAACATTACCCAGAGGTGCCTTAACCTGATTGTGCTTCTCAAGTCTCACTAGACATGGAAGTCCTCATTCTTTTATGCACCTTTATCTAACGTCTGATTTCTTTTTATTTTTCTCCAACGTATAATGTAAACTGATTTTTCTGAGTCTTCTCATATGTCTATAATCATTGCGCATGAGGATATTGAATATATTAGGTAAACAGATTGATTTTTTAAATAATCTATCAGCAAATTCCATCTAACTCAGTGTTTGCATTTGATTAGCAACATCGATCTGGAAAAAAGTAAAAGATGACCCAATGAACATTTCCTTAATAATCTATGCCAAGATGTTGCCAGTTGTGTCCATGTACGTTATTATCAGCCAGAACATTTAATTCCAGGTTTCTACATAAATCCCATCACCAGGGAAAATGCACGTAAGAGAAACAGGCAGGCAGACAGGTGGACTGTGCCTGTGCTATGGAGGATGGACTTTTAGAACTAGCACAGGGAGACATGCATTTTCCTAGGTGTATCTTTGTCTTTGTATCTATACAAAGCAAACCCTGGAGGATGGGAAGCAAGAGAAGATTATCTTAGCTACACTATTTGATGGAAAAGCACCGCCTGTCAGGGGTCTCTTTCTTCCCTCCAGGATGAGCATTTCTCTGTATCTCATCAACAGCAGCTGCAGGAACTTGGAGTAAAGTTGTTTCTTCAAAGAGCTATTTCCTATCCTTATTTATTATCATTTCCAATTATTATTAAGCATTTTTTCCAAGTCATCGCTTCTGAGTAAAAAGTGGTATTGAAAAGTGTGTTTTCTGAGTTGTAATGAATTGAATTGCTCAGGTTAATGAGACAATGATGTGGGAATGGTGACATTTTTAAGGGATCAGGATTTTTTTGCCTCCCAAATATTTGCCACATTGGTCAAATAAATATTGTTTAACCTGAGTTATAATGTATAATTGATGACTGATTGCAGTACCAAAGCCAAAATGTTATCAAGAATGAATAAGATGCAATGTTATGAATAATCTTATGATACTATATGCTGTCATAGTTCACCATAGCTCTAGAGGACACAACATTTTTTTATTTGTGAAAAACCATATAGTGAAGAATAGTTGTATTTTGGCTAAAGGCAAAACTTATGCAAATGTTCTGAACAAGACCCGTATGCCAGATATCATTTCCTGAGGGCAATATTCTAATTTTTATGCCATTAAACTACAGAGATCTTCTGTAGCAAAGCAGAAATAAATAAAATATTGCTATTTCCACCTAATTTGATTTTGTTGTTGTGGCAGTTTGTTATTGTCACAAGAGGATTTTCAAGGAAAACCCCATGAATTTCTTGGAACACTTTTTTCTCGGTGTCTAAAATGTGTGTTCTTGAGAAGCAACTGATGTCCCACTCTTCATTTTGGAAAAGTAGAAAGATGTGGTCGGGTTGGGTGCTCTGTTGTAGTCATTAGTCCCATGGAGTAGTCAAGGATGATTTGACACACTCTGTCCATCGCTCTCTGAAGCAGATTTCATGGCAAGCTTTGCTCTGAGGGAGGCTTGCTTGCAGAGTGATTCCCCTTCTT
>CAUYON010042049.1:0-33170 GCA_963573935.1 Arctocebus calabarensis | reverse complement strand
TCTACATTTAATAAGTTTCCCCAGTACCCTGCTAAGATGCACCGTAGGTGTGATCCCACCAATTGCCCTCCCTCCACCCATACTCCCCCTCCCCTCCCCTTCCTTTCCCCTTTCCCTGTATTCCTATGCTATAATTGGGTTTTAGCCTTCATATGAAAGCTATAAATTAGCTTCATATTAGGGCTGAGTACATTAAGAGACATCTGAAAAACCTGCAGGATAGTATTTTAGTTTTTTATTTCTGGTTAATGTAATGGTACAACCAACCAGGTCCCAATATTTGAATTTATTAGGTAAAGTCCCCTTGTAGTTGTGTCCTGCACTCAAAGTTGTGCCAAATCCTCCTTCATTGTGCCCATAGAGTGGGAGCACCCCAAACCCCCCACTTATGGTTAATAATATTAATGAGAAAGTAGAATTATTAAACAGCCAGGCAGAGCCACATAGGGGGACGTCTGCTTGGCCTGATCATACCAGTCTTGACTTATTGGCTAGGTGGTGAGGGATAGGCTATTATATTTTGTTCAAGTTAAACAAAACAGTAAATCAGAGAAAGCATTGCAAAAATGTGGTTTGCACATAAGATTTTACTAATGAATGGATTTCCATTACTCTTAATTCTTTTTATTAAATAAATTTTTGATTATAAAAATATTATAAAAGTAATGTGTTTTCTCTCTTGAAAATATGGGAAATTACAAATAAAGCTGAAATCGTACATATTTCTATCACCAGATAATTGCCTTTGACATTCTGGTGTAGTTCTTCTCTTTTTACACACACACATATGTAGGTGTGCGCACATGTAAACAGACACCAAAACATCATCACATAGCAATATACATAAACTGCATACATATTTATATCTTTTTATATAGCTTGGGGATATAACTGAAATGATATTGCACATTCTCATTAAAAACCTTCTAAAAGAAAACTTTAAATGGCTGCAGCATATTCACTTATATGAATATATTACTATTTACTTAACCTAACTTCTATTTTTGGATATTTGTGTTATACAAAACTTCCTTATTAAGAAACCATTAAGAAATGTACACACAAGAGAATGAGTGTTTATATCAATATATCAACAGAAAGACATATACAAACATTCATAGCAGCTTTATTCCTAATAGTCCACAGCTGGAAACAATCCAAATGTGGATCTATTTTATGATGGATGAACAAATTTCTATATATGAGAAAATGAAATTTCATTTGCCAGTGGAAATGAATTAATGGCTGTCTGCTACATATAACAATTTGAATGATCGTCATTAACATAATATTTAATGGGAACACGCCAGATACGAATGAATTTATTTTGTATTATTTCTTTTATATGAAATTTAAGAACAAGGACAACTAATTTAAGGTGATAAGAGATCAGAATAATGTCTGCAGGAATGGAGTACAAGGAAACCTTCAGAGCATTGCAAAGTGTTTTACATCTTGATCGCAATGCTGGTGTATAGATATGTAAAAATTGATTGAGTGGTACACTTCCTATTTGTGCACTTTACTGAGCATGTACCATAATAAACAGAAGAATACAAACACTCTGTGATATATCTTTGAAAATAAGGTTTAATTACATTTGTTACAAGTTCCTTAGGATAGAGTAATCTTCTATATCCTAAAAAATGCTATTTTTATGGACTTGCGAATATTAAACTGACCCTGCTTCCCTGGGATGAATCCTATTTGATCATGATGTATGACTTTTTTGATGATAAGATGTAATCTATTGGCCAAGATTTGGTTGAGAATTTTTGCATCAACTTTCATTAGTGAAATTGGTCTGAAAGTCTCCATTTTAGTTGGGTCTTTACCTGGTTTTGGTATCAGGGTGATATTTCCTTTATAGAACATATTGGGGAAGATTCCTTCCTCCTCAATTTTTTGGAATAATTTCTGTAGAATAGGAATAAGCTTTTCTTTGAAATTTTGATAAAATTCTAATGTGAAGCCATCCGGACTAGGGCATTCTTTTGTTGGGAGAATTTTTATTGTTTCTTTGATCTCAGTGCTTGAAATTGGTCTGTTCAGGAGATCTATTTCATCTGGGCCAAGTCTAGGGACAGGATGTGATTCCAAATATTGATCTATTTACTTCACATTGTCAAGTTTCTGGGCATAAAGTTTCTGATAGTAGTCAGAGATAATCTCTTGTATTTCTGTGGCATCAGTTGTTATTTCCCCTTTATTATTGCTGATTGAGGTTACTAGAGATTTTATCTTTTTATTTCTATTAGTCTGGCCAAAGGCTTATCTATTTTATTTATTTGTTCAAAAAAACAACTCCTTGTTTCATTAATTTTATGAATGATCCTTTTCAATTTCATTGATCTCTGACTTAATTTTGGATATTTCTTTTGTTCTGCTGGGTTTAGGTTTAGATTGTTCTTCTTTTTCCAATTCTATCAGATGGTGTGTGAGTTTGTTGATATGCTCTCTTTCTATTTTTTTGAATGTAGGCTTCTAAAGCAATAAATTTTCCTCTCAGGACTGCTTTTGCTATATCTCATAGGTTTTGGTAGTTTGTGTCTTCATTTTTGTTATACTCAAGGAAGTTAATGATTTCCTTTTTTATTTCATCCTGCACCCAACTGTCATTCAGCATAAGGTTGCTTAACTTCCATGCCTTTGTGTGAGGTTGAGCATTTTTGTTGGAGTTGAGTTCCACTTTTAGTGCCTTGTGATCTGAAAAGATACAAGGTAGAATTTCAATTCTTTTGATCCTGCTGAGGTTTTTTTTTGTGTGTGTGTCCTAGGATATGATCAATTTTGGCGAATGTTCCATGGGGCAATGAGAAGAATGTATATTCTATATCTTTGGGATGGAACATTCTATATACATCTATCAAGCACAATTGTTCTAAAGTCTCATTTAAATCTCTAATATCTTTTTTAAATTTCTGTTTAGAGGATCTGTCCAGCTCCGAGAGAGGGGTGTTAAAGTCCCCTGTTATTATGGTATTATAGGATATCGTATTCCTCAAAGTAAGCAAGGTCTTTTTCAAGAATCTGGGAGCATTTAAATTGGGTGTATAAATATTTAAAATTGAAATGTCTTCTTGTTGTATTTTTCCCTTACCAATATGAAGTGACCATCATTATCTTTTTTAACTTTAGTTGCTTTAAATCCACATGTATCTGAGAATAAGATTGCCCCTCTTTCATCTGGGGCAATGAACCCCTCTTTTCTTTTGAGTTCCGTTTGCCTGAAAAATTGACTTCCAACCCTTAACTCTTAGTTTTTATTTGTCTTTTGATGTGAGGTGTGTTTCCTGCAGACAGCAAATAGATGGCTTGTGTTTTTAACCAATCATTTAATCTATGCCTCTTCAGTGGGAAATTCAAGCCATTGACATTTATTGAGATAATAGATAAGTGTGGTTGCATTCTATTCATCTTAATTTGTGAAAGTCTGTTGGTTAGTTTTGTCTTTTGCATCATTGGGGAAACTAGGTTCTGTCCTATGTTTTCTGGGTATTTACATTGCGGAAGGTAGATTTCATCCCAGGAATGCAGGGTTGGTTTAATATTCGCAAGTCCATAAACATTATTCACCATATCAACAGAAGCAAAACCATGGATTATATGATCCTCTCCATAGATGCAGAAAAAGTATTCAGTAAAATCCAGCATCCTTTTCTAAGGATGAACACTGAGGAGTATAAGTATAGGTGGCACATTTCTTAAACTAATCGAGGCTGTCTATGACAAACCCACAGCTAATATTTTACTGAATGGAGTAAAAGTAAAAGCTTTTCCTCTTAGAACTGGAACCAGACAAGGTTGTCCTCTGTCACCACTGCTATTCAACACAGTGCTGGAAGTTCTAGCCAATACAATTAGACAAGACAAGAAAATAAAGGGCATCCAGATGGGTGCAGAGGAAGTCAAAGTCTCCCTTTTTGCTGATGATATGATCTTCTACTTAGAGAACCCCAAAGACTCAACCACAAGACTCTTGGAAGTCATCAAAAAATACAGTAATGTCTCAGGATATAAAATCAACATCCACAAGTCAGTTACCTTTGTATATGCCAACAACAATCAAGATGAGAGGTTAATTAAAGACACAACTCCCTTCACCATAGCCCCAAAGAAAATGAAATACTTAGGAATATACCTAACAAAAGAAATTAAAGACATCTATAAAGAAAATTATGAAACACTAAGAAAGGAAATAGCAGAGGACTTTAACAAATGGAAGAATATAACATGCTCATGGCTGGGAAAAAGCAATATTGTTAAAATGTCTATACTTCTCAGAGCAATTTACCAATTCAATGCCATCCCTATTAAAATACCAACATCCTACTTTCAAGACCTGGAAAAAACGATTCTGTGCTTTGTATGGAACTAGAAAAAACCCTGTATAGCTAAAGCAGTTCTTAGTAATAAAAACAAAGCCAGGGGTATCGCCATACCAGATTTTAGGCTGTATTACAAGGTCATAGTGGTCAAGACAGCATGGTACTGGCACAAAAATAGAGACATAGATATTTGGAATTGTATAGAAAACCTGGAAATGAAAACAACAACTTACAGCTATCTAATCTTTGATAAACCAAACAAGAGTGTTCATTGGGAGAAGGACTCCCTATTCAATAAATGGTGCTGGGAGAATTGGATATCCATATGTAACAGACTGAAACTGGATGTGCACCTTTCTTCACTCACAAAAATTGATTCAAGATGGATAAAGGACTTAAATTTAAGGCATGAGACAATAAAAATCTTCAAAGAGTTGGAAAAACACTGGAAGATATCGGCCTGGGGAAAGATTTTATGAGGAAGACTGCCATGGCAATAGCAACAACTGCAACAATAAACAAATGGGACTTAATTAAACTGAAAAGCTTCTGTACAGCCAAGGAGACAACAACTAAAGCAAATAGACAACTTACACAGTGGGAAAGGATATTTATGCATTTTGAATCTGACAAAAGTTTAATAACCAGGATCTATGCAGAACTTCAATTAATCTACAAGAAAAAAACCAACAATCCCATACATCAATGGGGAAGAGAGATGAATAGATTCTTCTCTAAAGACGACAGATGAATGGCCAGTAGACACTTGAAAAAATACTCATTATCCCTAATTATTAGAGAAATGCAAATTAAAACCACCCTGAGATACCACCTAACTCCAGTGAGCATGTCCTATATCACAAAATCTCAAAATTGCAGATGCTGGCATGGAGGTGGGGAGAAAGGAACACTTTTACACTGCTGGTGGGACTGCAAACTAATACAACCTTTTTGGAAGGAAGTATGGAGAAAGCTCAAAGAACTCAACCTAGACTTCCCATTTTATCCTGCAATCCCAGTACAGGGCATTGATCCAGAAGAAAAAAAAAAAAAACTTTTCTTATAAAGACACTTGTACTAGGCTGTTTACCACAGCCCAATTTACATTTGCTAAAATGTGGAAACAGCCTAAATGTCCTTCAACCCAGGAATGGATTGGTAAGCGATGGTATATGTATACCATGGAATATTACTCAGCCATCAAAAATGGAGTCTTTGCAGCATTTGTACTAACTTGGGTGGAGGTGGAACACATTATTTTTAGTGAAACATCACAGGAATGGAAAAGCATGAATCCTATGTATTCAACTTTGATTTGAGGACAATTAATGACAATTAATGACACAGTGGGGCATGGAGGAAGGACAGAGCAGACAAAGAGAGAAGGAGGAAGGGGGTGAGGGAAAAAAAACAAAAAAAAAAAAAGGAAAGAAAATAGTGACTAATTCTCACATAAATTGGATTCAATTTTGACCAAAGTATGTTACTTAAACATTAACTTTTAATTCAACTTGTCAATATGTTGATTAGGATATTGCATCCTCATTGATAAGTGAAATACCTTTGTAGTTTCACATTATAATAATATATTTTCTCCAATTTCAATATCAGGTATATCCAGATCAAGTAGAATGATTTTGAAATATTTTTTCTTTGTCTATTATCTATAAGATTTAGCATGATCTATTTTTTGAGACTGTCTTTTACCTTTATTTATATAATATTAGTTGTCTATTTTTTGAGACTTTGGAAAAAAAGATAAGTTAACTGATGACTTCATACTGAGCCTCAGAGTCAAAGCATTCTATAATAGACATACTCCTATTTGACCATGTAAACCTTACTATCTTGGCACCAATTAATATTGCTTAATATTTTGATGCAGTAATCATCTGTTTTTTTTTCTGAATGTATTTATTTTTGTTCATTCTTTACATGGTTTTTGTTTCAAGTCCTTATCTTAAACATTGTTATTGTTATTAAATTTTAAGCCTTCTAAATTCTGTGAAGGCAAAAAGTGGAAACCTAATAAACACATGTATATGTAAAAATTAAAAGTAAATAAATAAATAAAAATTACTATTTTTAATTAAATGCCATATTTTTCTAAAAATCTATGATCTCTGTTCTGTGTATTTGTGAGAACAAGGTAGATAAAGGGCACACTTTTCCAGATAATGTTAATAATACTGTGATTCATCAAAGGAATCCACTGTGGTGTTATGACAGGGGTTCTTGCATTCTTTTGGATTTCAGATATATTTCAGTTTCATCTAGTCAATGTAATTGGGGTGGCGCCTGTGGTTCAAAGGAGTAGGGTGTTGACCTCATATACCAGAAGTGGTAGGTTCAAACCCAGCCCTGGCCAAAATAAAAACTGCAAAAATAAATAAATAAATAAATAAATAAATAAATAAATAAATAAAAGTCAATGTAATTAGAGATGGTGACCTATGAACTCTGGTTTACTAAAAGAATTTTATTTTATAAAATTTGTAGTACAGGTCAATAATGATGCAATCAATAAACAAGTGTGTTACATCTTCAAGAATGTTGTTAGTTCATGGAGTAAGGTAAAGTGTGTGCATCTCACAGTGCATTAATTTATATATGAATACTGTACATATTAGTTGGGTTTCATCTATCATGATGCCACCTAACAAAGACATGAAAATGTCAGTAGATGACAACAAATCTGCAGGTCAGCGTAGGTCCAGGATGGATTGACTGACTACAGGTTTTAGATCAATTTCAAGTCTGTACCCCATGTCTGCATTCTACGACCCAAGCCACAGAAACAACTACTACTTGGTTCTTCATGGTGGAGAGTGGAAGCTCCAAGAGGCCTGGCCCACCCACACAAGCACATTTAAAGTTTTAGCTCATGTTATAACTCCTTACATGCCATTGACCAAAGTACCACAGTCATACCCAGCAGCAGTGTACTGGGGAGGTAGAAGACTGGACTGAGTGTACTCCATGTATATCAGCAACTACTGCTGTGTAACAAGCAACCTCAAAGCTTAGTGTCTTAAACCAACAATTTACCACTTCTCACATGTCTGTGAGTTGGTTGGGTGGTTTTGCTAATCTGGGCTGATCTCACTCACACATATGTGGTCAGGTGGCACCCAGGCCAGGGACCTGTTCATCCAGGGTAGTCTCAGCTGGGACCACATAGCTCTGTTCCTTGTGGTAATACGTAGCTTGGATGTGTCCTCATAATGATGGGAAGGTCCAACAGAGAAGCTTGCAGCCTTTTGAGTCTAGGCTCAGAACTTGAAGTCACTGAGGCTGAATTCTATTACCTAAAGCAAGGCACAAAACTGGCTCAAATCTAAAATGTTCTATCTCCTTGTGGGAAGAGCTGCAAAGGTACATTGGGAAAGGTACAGATAAAGAAAAGAGCAGGAGTTATGGCTGCTTTTGTGACCTATCATCCTGACTGCACTAACATTTGGTAAGCATAGGGAAGAAAGGAACATCTGGATTTTTAAAAAACATAAAAAATATTTCAACTCAGTTAACTTAATTTCAGCTTAGTTTTCCTATAACAGAGATGCTACAAAAAACTCCCCAACAAATCAAACTGGGTTGTTTATCTTATATTAGGATCCTGCTGTATGCTGTCCCAAACCATTAAGTCATCATCAGAGGATGGTATCCTTACTCAAGACTTTACTTGGGTTCATATTGAGACCTTGAGGAAATTGTTTACTAATGCCTATGACAGCAGAGGAAGTGGACACATATATAATGCTTTGTCTACTTTGTGTCATATAATTTCAGTATATGCCATTCAGTTAATTACAGTGAGAAAGTGTAAGATCAGAGAAAAATAATACTAGAATGAGTTTTAGAAACACATGAGATTATGTAAATAATGTGTCAGATTTAAGCTCATTTTCCCTAATTTTTCTCCTTGAGATTTCTTATATCTTAGATGTCTCTGGGGTACCCTGGGGTGGATTGCATGATTTTCACCAGTTCTTAGGTGGAATGTATTTTTCTGCCCAAAGGATATATTGGCTTAGTAGGTTAAGTCATAAATGATGGTTAATTTTATGTGTCAATTTGTCTGGGACATGAAGTGCCAGGTTAAACTTTAATCAAATCTAGGTGTCTATGAGGGTGTTTCTGGATGACAATAGTATTTGAGTTGAAGGACTGAGTGAAACAGATTGCCCTCCCCCATGTAGGTAGGGATCATTCAATCCCTGGAGTGCCTGAATAGACCAAAAAGAAAGAGAAAAGGGGGAATTTGTTCTCTCTGCCTGATTGTTTTATTTGGAGTATCAGTCGTCTTCTTCCCTTGACTGGGACTTATGCCATCATCATCCCTCCCATTCTAAGAATTGTGTCACAAGCTTTCCTGGGTCTCCAGATTGCAGGTAGCAGATTGTGGGACTTCTCAGCCTCCATAAGTGCCCCAGCCAATGACTTATAATAAACTTCATGTCTTTATTTATATCCTTTTGGTTCTGATGATCTGAAGGACCCTGACTAATATACCATGTGACTTGCTTTGGCTTAGTGGCATGTGGGTAGAAGTAATGTGTCAGTTGTAAGACTAGGATTTACTAGATGTTGTGTGTCTCTTGTATTTCTGTCCTGGAGCAGCCACTGTTCTAAAAATGATGAGAAGTGCATGGAGCAGACGGGATGCTGACCTGAAGCTTGGGCCAAGGCCAGCTGAGCACAACCTAGGTTGGCCAACCCCCTCTACTTTGCAAACACATTAATAAATGATTATTACTTCAAGCTACTGCATCATAGAGTGATTATTATGTACATTTAAGTGACTCCTAAAATTTCTAGGAAAATGAACTATCTCCATGATGCAGGTCACATTTACTGATATAAAACTTGGACAAATTCCATATAAAAATTCATAGCTAGGAGCCCATCCGTATCCCAGCTTCACAATTTGCCACATCTACATTACTTCTCCACTGTTATTAACCCAATCTTTTCCCTTGATTTAATTTCAAGGTCATCATTTTGGTGAACATTTTCTATCAACTCACATTCAAGCAATTATTCATGGAATCTCAAGTTTGATGTTAGCTACATTTTTCTTATCTATGCTTCTATCTGTATCTGTATGCACATACATACTGTAACAGTGATCATTCTATGCATACCTTCACCAAATCCCCCTTGTCATTTTTTTGGAATCACAGAAGAATTACATTTTCCAGCGAGAGGGGGCCATATGGCTAAATGCTGGCTAAGAAATGGTACTGATTTACTCATTTCTAGACCTGTTTCCTGAAATCTCTAGCATAGTTCTTTCTCTTTCTCTTTTTCTTTCCTCCTGTTTACTGACTGGATGCACAGAACACAGTTTAGGACTCCAGGGTCCTAGAAAACAGCAGAGTGAGTGGAGAGGAGGAACTTTAATTTCTGAATGACCGCATGGATCAGAGGCCTCCCTCTGTCTTACCCTTCAACCCGTACTGAACTATCCAAGAGTCAGAAATCAGCACTTATTGTAGTAAGCCACTGAGAAATGGGGGGTGTTTGTTTCAGCAGTTAGAATTATCCTAAAAAAGCATAATCTTCAAAATTATAGTATATCCTTCTACTTATCACCTAAGCTTAGCTTTATATTACCTGCGATCTATACGCTGCACTTTGGAAACATCTCTGTGGTCCAGATCCCCATTTTACATTCAAGGAAGCTGAGCCTCAGAGAGGGAAGAGCCCGCCCAAGTGCACCTACTGAGTCAGAGCAAGAGCTGGGCCTCAAATCCAAGATGCCCGTGTCTGAGGCAGGCAATATTCCTAGGAACATGCTTCATGCATCTAGTCCACCAGGAACTGCAGGGCCAGCTCTCCCCGGGATTATGAAGAAGCTTATAACAGATGTTGTCAATGTCTCATATCATGTTGGCAACACTGATAGATGCCAAGGACTGTTCTGCTTGCCTGTGACTCTGCCTGTGGGTGTTCTCTGGAACACATTCTCACCTTGTCTGCACCTACTGATAGCTGCCCTGGGAGCAGCCCTCAACCAATGTCAGACAGGAGTAGTAGGTAAATTCTCTAACTATGGGGAATGTTATACATGTCTTCTCAGAGGGTCCAGAGAGGGGATGAGCCCAAGTTGTCCACAGTGATAATCTGCTGTTAACACTCCCTTCTGGGCTCCTTTCCTCTCACTCTCACGTTCTCTCTCCCCTCCCTGATGACAGGACAGAGAGTGTGCTATGGAATGTCCTTCCAAATTCATGCTCAGAAGCCCTTACCCCCAGTGTGATGGCATTTGGAGGTAGGGCTTTAGGAGGCAATTAGGTCCTGAGGGTGATGCTCTCATGAATGGGATCGGTACCTTAATAAGAACCGCAGAAGGGCACCTGCCTCCTCTCTCTGTTGTCTGGCATGTGAGGGTAAGAAGATGGATAGAGGCTGACCAGGGAGCAGGTTCTCACCCAACACTGAGTCAGTCGCCACTTTCATCTTGGGCTCTCTAGCTTTCAGAACTGTAAGAAATTAATATCTTTAGTTTACAGCACCCAGTTTATGGTCTTCTGTTATAGTAGCTCAAACAGACCAAGACAGAGCATGAGGGAAGGCATCTTGGGGGAGGTGACACTTGAACAGAGACCCAAATTTGAGTACAGATGTACTAGAAGGGATTTCCAGGCCAAAAAAATTCACCACTCAGAACAGTCCTTGAGTTGGGAAAGGGCTTGGCATGTGCAAGGCATAGGAATGGGGCTTGTATGGCTACTGAAAGGAGAGAGTGGAGAAGGAACCACTTGGAGAGATGGGCATGGGCTAGATCCCTATGGAGAAGTTTGGATGTACCATTTGAAATATGGATGAACTAGCAAAAGGCCTAAAGCAGAGGTGTGATCTAGATTGATTTATGTTTTCAGAGCTGAGTAACAGACTTTCTAGGAAGTGCAGAAGTCAAGGCAACCCCTTTTGGTAGGAATCTGCATAGTTTACCCAACAGGGTCTACCTGTGAGCTCTGTCTTGGAGGGAGGCTGGCACCTGGCAGGGCCCGTTCCCCTGTGTACTGTGACAGCCCAGCTCCCTGCGGTCCACTCTCAGCACATCCTGCTCTGCTGGGGGAGGTGGTCCTGAATGGGAGAAGGTTCTCTCTCTGCTTCCAAAATAGATAGGGCCCAATTCTTTCTCAAAACCCCTTCAACTGCCAGCTACCTCATACCAAATCCAGAGTGGATTTAATTCAACTGGGAAGAAATATAAGCCCAAGATTAAAAAGGTATTTCCCCAACACTTTCCCCACAAGAAATAAATATCTTTTTGCACAACACACTGTTAAAATTATTGATGGAGGCCTCCGTAATATTTCCATGCCCAGGGGAAGAATTCTATTACAAAAGTGGACAAAATGGGCCCTTGAAAAACTCCAACAAGGTATCCTGTAAGTGGCAGAGGAAAATTGTGAACTCTAGATGTAAAATAATTGAACAAAAGTGGCCCAGACAGTTAGAAACTAACTCAGGCCTCTGAGGAGTCTCTGTCACTGGCTTCTTTTCAAGGGTAGGGAATTCTGTTGTGAAAGTAATTAGGTTGTTTCAACCTTGGAACTAAGACCTCTTAAAATTAAAATAAAAGTGTAGAAATCTAAAACCAATCAGTACTCAAAAGACTGATTAAGTCTGTCTTTTAACGTATAGATCCTTGAGTAATATTATTTGAATTATTATATTCATGAGGATTCTGAGAAGTTTTATGATGTTGCTAAGTTTTATGTGGAATGATTTTGCAAGGCTGTTTTTGATGTGAGCCAGTGTGATAAGCACTTGGACAAACACTTTTTTCCTGTAAAAAGTAGAGAGAGAATTTGGAGATATGCATTCATTTGTAGTTTCAAATTGGATTTAAAGAGTTGTGGCAGAAATTGTTTTAAAAGGTGAGCTTATCCTTAAAATTTCTTACTTTATCGAACCACCAGCCCCCATGCCTCTTCTGAAGTTTAAATTGATGGTTTGACAGTACAAATTGCCTTCTTTGTTTTCCATTTAGCAGAGCTTGTGGTTTTTATAGACATATAAACTAGTTTTATAACTTAATTCTCTACAAGTTGTGGCATGGAGAGAAATAGGCAGTGTCTATAAAGAAGTATGATAAATAACTGCTAATTAAAAATCCATCTGTTGACCATGTTAGCTGAATCGAATAATTGCTTTTCCACATTTTTATTTATTCTTTTTTATCCATAAGGGCATATTTTATTAAAATAGATCATAATTTCAAGTGTACTGAGGCAGTTTAAAGTGTAAGAGCTTCCAGTAGTTTAGGATCTGAACAAAATCCTAAAGTTTGATCCCTGAACATTTAAAAGGGTATATGTATATGAAGTTGATACATAGGTATAGGTAGCTCATGAGATTGCTGAAAGCACAGATTTTACTTCATTTTAATTTATTTATCCTAACTGTAGAGCGGGAATTCACACTGAGGCATTCTCAACCCCTTACTCTTCTCTGTGTTCAATTTCTCTCCTAACGTGGAAATAGTAATGTCAGTTACTCCTAGGGCTGTGGCCTGGGTTGATTCAGTCAATAAAGGCTCTAGAGCAGTGGTTCTCAACCTTCCTAATCCCGCTATCCTTTAATACAGCTCCTCATGCTGTGATGACCTCCAACCATAAAATTATTTTCATCACTACTTCATGAAGCAATGAAATAAAACACTTCATGAAGTAGCAATGAAAATAATTTTATGGTTGCTGAATAATTTTAGGAAATAAAACACTTCATGAAGTAGCAACAAAAATAATTTTATGGTTGGGGGTCACCACAACGTGAGGAACTGTATTAAAGGATCACAGCATTAGGCAGGTTGAGAACCACTGTTCTAGAACAATGACCAGCACAAAAACATTTCATACTTGTTACTTATTTTTCCCAACCTTAGCACTCAGTTATTGCACATGTGGTTAATGCTTAAGTGTTTATTAATGAATACTCTGTCGAGGAAACCTTTTCTAGAATTCAAATGCTAAAACAGGTATTTTCATTAGCTCACGTAGAGCTCATACAACAAACATATACTGTGTTAAATTAAATTTAGCTTCAAGCTGCTTCCTTGCATATTTTAAGTTCAGCCTAAAGGTTTTCCATATTACATAGCCCAGCTGTAACCCACCTGGCTGTTTCTGCACCTCACATTCATCTCCTGTGTGTCACTTGTCACTCTGCTTCCTCTGTTCACAAAACCTCTGACCTCTCAGCAGTGCTGGAGGGAACCTCTCTGAACCTATTCTGGTTGGGTGGGGTGGGGAGCTTCCCTTTGCTCAGTTAAAGTCTGTTAAATGTGTCTGAAGGTTTTCTTTTAAGAGTTATCCATCATTTGTAACAGTAAACCATCAGTGGTGTGCTATGAAGATATACATAGTGACTTCTGAGAACTGCAGGTTAAATTTCCTGAAATTTTTTAAACTGCCTATAAACATGGCCGCTATTTAGAATTAATTGCATAAATGTACAATTGAATAAATTGTATTAAAAGCTAAGGTTAATACTCAAAACATATCATTTCCTCATTACATTTTACAATGACCTCTGTTCTTGAATTTATCAATGCTTGTTGTACCTGTGTGGTGGAAATACTATATAATGCTGTGCTGCTGAGTATCTCTTCCCAACTCTGTGCTGAGTGACCTCATGTTGGTAGCTTGAAATGGAGGGAATACTAATATCATCAAAATCAGCAACCTGATTCCCTCTTCCCTGCAGAGCTAGTGGCTAAATATTTACCAGCCCACCACTGACTATGTAAGGCCTGTAGGAGGGAATGGGTAAGGGTGGGGGGAATATCTCCAGAAAGTTTACCATCTAAGAGCCCACAGTTTTTTTTACTGCTTCCTGACCAATTTTTCTTCATCTTAAGTTTTTGCAGGTCACTATATTAGGGAAAGCTAACCCTATTTTGTGATATTTCTGACCGCCCAGCATGAGAATCTGGATGTATTTCCTCTTTTCATTTTCTGTCTTTGCACATAAACATTTAAATATTCAACTTTCAGTAGCATACGAGTAGCATTTCAGGAATTCTTATGATAGTTAGTTATAATTTTTCTTTCTTTTTGAATTTATTGACAGTGTGTAAAGAGATGTGCTAATATGGATAACCATGGCACGGGTAATCCAAAATGACAATGAATTATTAAGTACCACTACCTACCCAGTTACTCAAATTCCTCCCTCCCCACACCCTGCACAGCCTACCCAGCTGTAAGCCCTGCTGAGATTCTCTGCTTCCATGACACACCTGGAATTCACCAGGTCTCTTCCCCAAGGCAGGCCTTCTCAGCCAGGGCCATGTTCTCTCTCTCCAGGGCTCCTTCAACACCCCTGACCACTCATTTCCATTCCTGCTCCCTTCTCTTCCCTTTCTCCCCACAGTCCTGAGGATGGTCCTTTGAACATGCAAATTAGGTCACTCCCAGCTTGTAACCTATCCTGGGTTATGCCTTTGTCTTAGAATAAAATACAGTTTGTCTATGGCCCCTGAGACTCTGTGAGGGTCTGGTCTTTGCCTGTTTGCTCCCATCTCCCTTTGGGCCATTCTCCTGGGCTTCCTAGTCTCCAGGTTCATGGTTCTAATAGTTCCCGGAGCACATCTGTCCTTTTCTACCCCAGGGCCTTTGCACTAGCAGTTCTGTCTGCATCCCAACCTCGAGGTGCTTTTTTGTCTTTTGGATATTGATTGAACTGTCACCTCATTAAGGAGGTCTTCTCCGATCACCCTGAGTAGAGTAAGTGTACTGCTTACATTTGTCCTGATTTGCTCACTATATTTTTCATCATTTGTAAACGTATATTGTCTATTTATGCAATTGTCTTTTGTCCTATTTGCCAACTAGACTGTCAGTTCCGTGAGGTGAGAGGCCTTGTTTCATCAGACAAATTTAGCAAATTTTCTTTAGCACATTGCTAAAGAAAGAGTAGCCACTTGGTAAAATTTATTAAAAGACAGAAGTGCAACCATTTCATGAGGACATCTATAAGCCTGGGGTGGGGGGGATTACATTTTGCTATAACTACAGTTTCAAAGGAAAACAATAGTTACTTTTTTTCTTTTGATGTGATAATAGGTCTTTGTTTCCCACTATTCTCCAGCATTTCTTCCCACTTGTATGCCTTTCCTTGTCTGTTTCCTTTGTACCTAACATGCCTGCTGCCCCATGACCGCCTGTCCTCTGTGCGGTCCTATCTCAAAGGCCCACCCCTCCACAAGCTTCCCCAGCTCTTCCAGGTAGACTTGCCATTAAGGGAACCTTACTTCTCTTCTCTCAAACCTTCCCAAGGGTTCTTGCCTTGCTGAATGTGGTTGTCAACTTGACTATAAACTTTTCCAGAGTCAATACAATGTTACCTCCTTAAAAAACCTAGCAATGTGCCTCATAGGTAACCCTGTCCTCAGTAAAAGTTGGTAAATTAGTTTATGATGGAAAACCAGAAAAATGGGTCATTACCCAAATGTTTCCAAATGTCCAGATGTTAATCTTTGTGTAGGAACACAAAATAAAATTCCAAATGACTGATTAAATGTGTTCCTTTTCATCTCTGTGGTTTAGAGTTGTTTAAACATAATCTCATGGTTTGTTTCTTTACCATATTCTTTCTCTTGTTCAAACAGTGCAAATTTGCCTCTGTCTAGTATTTCTTCCTTAAAATAGTTTTTCTTTTTTTAAATTTAGTGCTTTCTCTTTAAGGAAAGTTGGAGAACAACCAAAGGTACTAATACTGAATAATAAATATCACGAGTGAAATTTCCTTTGTGCCTATTGTAGGGTTAAGTCAGGCCCACTTAAAGGACTCTCTCTATGCCGGGACCAAAGGGCAGGTGAGCTAGACTCCAGCCTGATGTTTGCCACTTTGCCTCCTGGTTCCAAAGAAGGTTAAAACTCATTGAAGTGAACCCTTAAGAACTGCATGTTTCTCCCTGGAAATAACTAATATATTAATTTTTAAAAGGGTGAAAACACAATGAAAAGGTAACATATGAGTACTGAAAAAAGTCAGGCAAAACAGAGTTGGATAAAGAACTCAAATGGGCGGTGAAGCAAGTAACACACACATTATCACACAGTGTGGTCCAAGCCCAGCAGCATCAACACCACTGAGAACTTGTTTAGAGCTTGTTTAGCTATAAAGACTCATGATTCCCCATGTGGTCTGGATGCATAGTAAAGTTTGAGAAAACCTGCCTTTTAAAAAAATTATGAAAAGAATTGTAGTTATCTTCATGCTGAGGCCCATCTTATAGGCTGTGTTGCAGTGTTTATTTGTTAATTTGGATTAAAATTTAGCCTTCCTCACTATTCTTTACTTTGCAGTATCTACCCTTCCCAGTGTCCCTTGCAGCCTCCGTTGCTGTGCCTGTCACTGGTGTTGGAGGCTGTCATTCAGTCAGTTTTGTTCTCAGCTCTGCCACTGGCTCTGTGAAGGAGCCTAGTGAAATCACTTAACTTCTGTGAGCTTCTGTTTACTCTTCTTTACAAAAGACATAATGGTACTGGGCTACCCAGAGCTTAAATTAATTAATGCTTATAGAGCACTTCAAGCCTTGGGGATAAAAACCTCTTTGAAAATGCATGTAATTATCATTATGGCTAATGAAGCTTGCTTTTAACTCCTCCCCCTGGGGGGGGCGCAGGAGCTGCCTTTGGTAACACAATCCAGATTAGATGGAAATTTACCTCCTGTGTCAGTTTCCATCTTTGGTCAATGTTGGTGTTTTCAATTTTGCTTTATTTCATTATATAGCATTTCATTTTATTTTATTTTATTTCATTTTATTCATTTCTTCAAGTACAAATGGGATGTAGATGAATTAAACCAAGGGGATTATGATGAAATAGTCAAAATATATAGTGCTGTTTCCAGCTGCTCTCCCATTGTTTCATTTGTCAAGAAGAAAGGTCCAAATAGCCTCATAGAAAGGGAGAGAGAGAGTAGCTTTTGTTAGAAGGTGACTTAGAGCTGTATAGAGATGGCTCTTATGCTACTGAGATTTGTTACTGAGTCATGGGGTTGACCAGCTTCCAGGAGTGCAGTCAGAGCAGCAGAGAAGATGCTGTGCATAGGTTTTCTGCTGTTGTATAATTACAGTTTAAAATGACAGATGCTTCTCCACCTGGTGAGCACTCAACAACTGACAGTGTTCAAAGGGAGAGCCATCCATTTCACACAGATGATGGTACAATTAACATTTGGAATTGACAATTTTAATTAATTCCTTATTTACTTCCTATGGGTTCTATTTCATACTGTCCTTTGTCATTGTTATTAAACTGCCTTTTGGAGATCATGAAGGAATCAGATGCAGAAAGTCAGTGAAGTAACCCAGCACATTTTGTGAATTTATTTTATATTTATATATATTTGATTTGGTAAATCAATTATGTGTATCAGGAGAACCTTACTACTTTATTTATTTGGAAGACTCTTGAAGAGAGAAACTTCAATCTGAAATGATCTTTCAAGGATAAATTTCACATTTGTTAATTGAGTTTCATTACTGCTATTTAAAGCTATGTTAGGTGATAGTTACTAAACCAGGCCTTGGCATTGGTGCAGAAGGTGTGAGGTCAACACAGTTGGTTGAAGGAGTTAATCTATAGCACAGGCCGTCCCTGGAAGAGATAGAATAACTGAAACTTCAGGGTGTCTTAAGGTTGCCATATATACAAATATAGGGAAAATGGGAAATTGTAGCTAAATGCACTTTTATTTATAAAATATTTATTATACAACTTTATAAAATATTTATATGTTTATGTAAAATATAATGTGTTTGCTAACTTTTCTTTGTATGGTGACTTTTGGGACAAACAATGATTTGGCTTGTAAATTCCTAGACTTGGCCACCATCTGGCAACTTCTTGAACTCAGGCTCAACCCTTTTTCTTTTCTTTGTATTCTCAGAAAGTTAAGGACTTCACATCTTCCCAGAAGGGTTTAGGTTCTAACTACTCAATGAAAATCTAGTCTTAGAGCAAAACACACATAGTCAATTTTGAATGTAAACATCAAATTCTTTACAGGGCAGTGGTCACTTCAAGAGACCTGAGAATTTCTCTTGTTTGGATGAAAAGTTGTCCTTGCCTTTGAGGGGTTTGTGAGTTGAATATAGAGACAGGATACCCAAGTTTATGTTTGTGTCTTCAACTAGAGATGCTTTATGAGGGCAGGAGCTAGGTCTTTTTTACTCAGTGTTGGGTCTTAATGTAGTGCAGAAGCACAGAACATGTTGTTTTAAATGTCTGGGGGAAGGATAGAAGAAGGAAGAAAGGAAATGAAATAAATTATGCACATTTCCATGAAAATAGAAGCCAGTCACAAATAACGAGAAGAAGGGTGACAATGAATCTGTAGGCTTGTGGAATGAGGTAAAAGTTAATGCGAAGAAGGAATAAAAAAGAAGACCAGAGCAATATGGGTGCTTACAGGCATTTAGATGTAAGGTAGAAAAATAGAGTTGCTATTTATCAGATCATGTTCAAATAATGAGAAGAATTTATTTAAAAATTGAAAAATGTAGTTCATAATCTAGACATTATCTTATCTACTATAGACAGTTAACAATACTGTATTATTTGTTTAAAGATCTGTTAGAGGTTAGGTTAGGTTAGGTTAACGTGATCTCATGTTAGATGTTTGCAAACGATTGAATGTTTGTGTCTCTCCCAGAAAATTCATATGTAATGGTATTAGGAGGTGGAGACTTTGGAGATGATTAGGTCATGAGGATGAGGATGGAGCCCTCAATAATGAGATTCCCTCATAAAAGGGAACCAATTGAATTCACTTACTCTCTTTTTCCTACCATGACAGAATAAAATGAGAGGTCAGCAGTCTGCAACCCAGCAGAGGTCCCTCATCAGAACCAACCACACTGGCAGACTGATTTGAGAATTCCAGCCTCTGGAATGGTAAGAAATAAATTCCCATTTTTTATAAGCCAGCCAATGTATGGTACTTTGTCATAGCAGCCTGAACTAAGACAATTTTCTTATTAGAGTAAAATAAATAAATCCAGATATTCCCATATAAATAACTTTGTTATTCCCAAATATATTTGTTATATATAAAGAGTAATATTGAAATATTAGGCTGAAAATTTTTAGGCTTTTGACAATGACTGATGGAAAATCCCAGAGAGGTTTTGCTACTTTTATTCATGATAGATGCTAAATTTTAAATTTATTCTTGAAGTAATTTGTCTCTCAAGAAATGCATAATTATAATAGTACATATAAAAAAAAAGGAACTCTTCTTCTTTCTTCATTGTAACCAAAGTTTTTTGCAGTGGGAATATCCAAAAATTGGGAAAGAAGAATGGAAAGGGGTTAACAAATTTTATTTAACTTTTTTTTTTTTTTTTTTTTTTTTGGTGAGAATAGACTTTAGACACTAGACAGTCTGGACATGAGTTCAAAACTCCGTATCTTATCTGTTCTTTGAGTATGGAAAATACAGGATATTAAGGGGGAAAAGCACATAACATAGAGCACTGTGCTACCAAATCCCAGGCTATTGACTTTCTGGATAGGGCAGAGCCTATTCAGGGCAAAGTGCAAGCAGGTTTTGATTCAGTCTGAACAGTCTTTGAGTCTTCAGATGGCAAATGTAAAAATAATAGTAGTGAGCAGAGAGTGAATTTGTTCATTCATCTTAATGGAGTTGTCAACTATGAAGCTTAATTATATTAGTTATAGAACATTGTTAGCCATTTCATGGCAGTTATGGGACTCAGAGGCCAGCCATTAGTGGTAACTTCTGGCCTGATGAAGTATCTAAAGATCCATGATTGTTGAGTAAGCAGAAGTTTGGTTTAAGAGTCTTCTTGATCCTAATCAATCACCTTATTTACGGAGTCATTGGTTCTCAAAAAATTCGCAAATCCTCTCATGAGCTAGATTTGTGTTAAGTGGGTTGTCACTTCTACCAAATGAAATAGAGAAACTTACATTTTTGATTGCGATATCATAAGAAAACCACAAAATATAATTAAGTAATGCCCAGTGAGGGAGTTCTGTTTCTCTGTGTGACTAATCTCCTTCTCCATCCAGGGAAATGAAGTCCAGCTGGTTAACCTAGTGAACTCCTAAGTGAGATGGAGTCACTGTAGACAGAGGGGCTGTCTAGAAACCAGAACTTGTAGTCCCCTCATACCGCTATTTCTTCATCTACTTCATAAAGAATGTTTTCAACTGTATCATATGTCAGAAACTGGTTGGAACTTATTACAAGCAAACAATTGATAATTTACTTGTATCTTTCCAGAGAGTGGTTGAGTGCTTTGGTGACAAAAAGTGCTATGAGGTTGGCTTGGAGATTATGCTAGGTTTGTCCTGAACAGTAGAAATGTGATGTGGGCTACAAATAGGAGTCATATATGTATTTTTAAAATTTTCTGGCAGTCAAGAAAAGTAAAAAGAAACAGGGAATGGAGAGTTTAATAACAAGTTTTTTAACTTAATGTATCCAAAATATCATTTCAGTATGCAATCAATATAGAAATCATTATGAAATGTTTAACATTTTTTGGTACCAAGTCTTCAAAATCCAGCCTATATTTTAGTAGGATTTATGAAGTGCTTAGCAACCACATGTGGCTAGTTGCTGCCATATTGAATTGCGCATTTTTAGATAGTGGATGAAGAAGATCTCTCTATCATCTAATTAATGAGAAAGAACCAGACACGCAGAGATTTGCACTTTCAGAAGGAGGAACCAGCAAGTGCAAAGGCTGTGAGCCAGAATTAAGGTTTTAACCAAATTGACTTTAACCGTAAAATGAAAAAGCAAAGATGGCTTCACTGTTACTTCATAATACTTGTTTTCAGCCCTGCTACATGGTTTAAAACTAAATTATTCTTTCAAAATGCTCACGTAACAGAATGCGCCATCATTTCTTACAAGCCTAAATGAAAAGAACAGTTTAGCTAAAAAAGCTTAATGGTTTGGTTACAAGAGAAATGAATTTGTAAAACAATGGTTACATGACTGTATCTTGACCAGACTTTTTCCTTTTTCCTTCAAAGATGCAAATTTATCATAATCTAGTGTGTATTTTAGTGATAAATATACTAATTGTGGCTCCTACATTCTAATGGCATTATCTGTCTTCAGGACAGGACTTCATGAAATGGTATATCTGGGTACCATTGCTTGTGTTTTATCTTTCTCTGGAGGCAGGCCATGTTTGACCTTGCAATTAGCCCAGCAACATAATGAATTAATCAGAAGTAAAGGTTCACTGTACGTAGAAAATAAAAATTCACACGGAAGTAACTTAAAAAGAGTCATTGAATGTATTTTCAAATTAAATGTCTGGAGTATACTTTTCATGCCAGAAAAACATTCTCATTTTTGTATGATTAGTTTGATGTATTTCTTTATTTGGGTTACTCCAGAAGCAGACGCTGAGACAGGATATGAATGAAAGTAGTTGGAGGTGATCTCAGAAGGCAGGGATGGGAATAAGATCAGGAGGGAAGGAAGGCAGCATAAGATGTGCTAGCAAGTCAGTTACCACAGGGGGCACCTAGATTGTAATTATGCTGCAGCACTTTGGGATCTGTGAAGAACGTGGTACAGGATGATCCCTTCTGGGAGAAGGAATGATTCCCCGACTCTGTTACTTGCTCACATGTTGGTCTGCTGCTGGCTTGGGTTGGGGAAGGATATTAATTCCCTAACACTTGTGATGTGACTCCCACATGGGAAGAGAGGACCAGTACCCAGAGAAAATCCTCAGACAAAGGGACAGAGGTGCCTGCAATTGGAAGCCAGACATGCAAACAGGAATTAAAAGGTCAAGTGAACCCTGACAGGTTCAGGTCAGTGAACCACCGGCAGCTACTCAATGTGTGTAATGGAAATTCACCTGGATCCTTACTGATATCACTGAAAATGTAACAGTTTACAAAGTGACTCTGTTCATGTTGTCTTATTTAATCCTTATGAGGACTTTGAGTGGTGGGTCGAGCAGGTTTTTACTATTTATATGTTATGGAAGAGGAATTCAAGGTTCATGGTAGAGAAGCAGTGCATGAATCCGGATCTTGTAGAAATGTGGTTGCCTCTCAGGCATCCCAGATTGTTCCCTCTCTCTGACTACATGGCTATGCACTTTGCATTTTTTTAATGAGATTGGTCCCATCAATAGTTACAGGGATGGGCCTTGGTTGGTTGACACAAATCAGATCACTGTGGTCTTCTTGCCACGATGATTGGTTCCAGAGAGAGCATGTGATCAATTTGAGTTCAGTCAGAGCCAAGTGAAGGACTGTAGCAAACTAAATGGCTAAGATAAGAGCAAGATATCTCTTTCACTCTTTTTAAAATTTTACATATATATAAGAAAAATATAGCTCTGTAATTGTTGGCAGCCATCATATGAGCATGAGGCAATCCAGCCTGAGGGTAAAGTTGATATGATAGATGAAAGAAAAGACAAATCCAAAAAGAAAAAAAAAACTCAAAATAGGCAGGTCCTTGGTGACATTGTTAACTCACTGGATCAACCTCTGCTAAAGCTGAGAAACTTCTATCATTTAAGAGACCCATGTGGAGTTTGATATTCTGCCATTTGCAACTTAGAACGTTCTGACTCCTGGCCTGATACTGTATACCAAATAACTTAGGTCATTCTAGAACGAAGTAACTTAAACCTCTTGTATGCAAAACTTAGAGGAATTTTGCATATCATTTGTACAACATAGTCTCCTAAATTATGTTTGCTTCCCTTGAGATGTGTGCTATGTCATAATCCATGGAAACATAAATATAGTCCAGGTATAGTTGAGAGACCAGCTCTGTGTTAGGGAGTGGGGACAAAAGGGTTAGGTGGATGAAGTTTTAAGTGAATTTTTGCCTAACCTAGAGAATTTTCCATGAAAACATTTTTTTTTTAAATCACAACTTTAGACAACAAAGGAAAAAGCAGCAAAATTAATGATAGATAATTAAATGTTCTGTTTTCATTTGGATATGTGATGGTAGACACTATAATGAAGCTTGTCTGCCTTTTTCTCAATCATCAATCCTATAGATTGAAAAAGCAAAATACCTATTTTCCCAGTTTACCTTGTAGGTACAGGTAGTGCTATGACACAGTTCTGGCCAATAAGTTGTAAATAGATGTCTTTTGAGGGAATTTCAGGGAAAGCATTTTCTTTCCTGATAAAGTGGGACGCATACTACTAGCATGCTTATTTCCCCCTTTTTCCTGTCTTGAATGATTATATGAAGTTCAGAACAGTGGTGACCACCTTGTGATAAGGAGGCAACATCCATGAGGATAAATTCCAAAGGAAATGGAGTGAAAAGACAGACCTAGTTGAGCTCCTCGATGACATGGCTGAGCAGCTGAATTCATGCTAGAAACTCTCTGTCTCTGGACTGTCTCTAAGGTGAAAAATTTGAACCCTCATTTGTTTAAACCAGTGGTTTATTGGATATGTTCTTACCTGCAGCCTCATGCATTCCTAAGTACTATATGCAACCCCTTTAATAACTCTTTGAATATCTCAGACTATTTCAGATTTTGAACTGTATGTGTGTGGGTTTTTTTTAACGTTTTGATGGAGATATTTGTACAACAAGGAGGGTTGAGTCACCCCTTTTCTCTTGTAAAAGAAATGTCCAGTAAAGTGAAAAGAGCCTCTACAATGGATTCAGACCATCTTGGGAGCATATCTGGACTTTCCCACTTATAATGTCTTTGATTGTTTTTATCCATACTGACAACCTCTGTTTCTTAATTGTTGTATTTAGACCATTCAGATTTAAAGTGATTATTGATATAATAACTGCATTAATATTTACCATGTTTGTAATTGTTTTCTTTTTCATTGTGCTATTCCTTGCTTCTTTGCTTCCTTTTATTTCCTCCTTCTCTGGCTTTAATTAAACATTTTATATGATTGATTCCATTTTATCTCTTCTGTTAGCATTTTTCATTATATTGAAAAAATTGATTAGTGTTTTCCCTGGAAACAACTATTTTTTGAGACAAATCTCAGTCTATGATCAAATAGCACTATAACACTTCATGTGAAGTACCGGTACCATCTAACAAAGTATTCTCAATTCTTCTCTCCTATACCTGGTGCTATTACTGTCCTTTATTTCATTTAGCCATATGCTATAATCACTCCAATACAATGCTGCTGTTGTTTACTTTTAAAAATTTATTATTTGGGTGGCATCTGTGGCTCAAAGGTGTAGGGCGCTGGCCCCATATGCCAGAGGTGGCGGGTTCAAATCTAGCCCTGACCAAAAACGGTGCAAAAAAAAATAGTTATCATTTAAAAGACTGGGTGCAGTGGTTCATGCCTGTAATCCCAGAACTCTAGAAGGCCGAGGCAGGTGGATTACTTGAGCTCAGGAGTTTGAGACCAGCCTGAGGAAAAATGAGACCCCATCTACTAAAAATAAAATAGAAAAATTAGCTGCGATTTTTGGTAGACACCTGTAATCTCAGCTAGCTGGGAGGCTGAGGTGAGGGGATTGCTTAAACCCATAAGCTTAAATTGCTGTGAGCTATAGCACTCTAGCCTGGGGCAACAGTGAGACTCCTTCTCAAAAAAAAGTTATCATTTTGAAAAATTAAGAATAACATATTTTATTTTACCTTTGCTTATTTTTTCTTTGGTGTTTTTATGTTTTTTACATAGCTCCATGTTCTGATCTATATCATTTTCCTTCTGTTTGAAAAACTTCTTTTAACATTCCCTCTAGGGCAGGTTTTCTGGCAGGGAATTCCCTCAGTTTTTGTTTTCCAAAGAAACAAAATTTTACCTTAGGAAGGATAATTTCTCTGGATATAAAATTATAGGGCGGTAATTTTTTCTTTTAGCCTTTCACATAGTTTACTTCTATCTTAGCCCATTCATGCTGCTCTAACCGGGTGCCACAGACTGGCTCATTTATAAAAATTTGAAATTTATTTCTCACAGTTCTGAAGGCTAGGACATTTAAGAAGAAGGCATCAACATTTGTTCTGGTGAAGGCCTTCTTTTTGTTTTATATGTAAGCATATAATTCAAAAGTTTTTAAACTGATACATAATAATTGTATCAATATGTGATATTTTGATACACGTATACAATATGTAGTGATCAAGCCAGAGTAATTGGGCTATCCATCATCTCAAACACTTATTTATTTGGGTTGAGAATATTCAAGTTCCTCTGTTCAAGTTATTTTGAAATATATAGTAAATTTTTACTAACTATAGTCACCCTGTTGTGCTGTAAACCACTAGAACTTATTTCTCTTCTCTAACTATATTTTTTTACTAACTTCTCTCTAACCACCTCTCCTTCCTATCCTTCCAATACTGTGGTAACTACTATTCTATTCTCTACTCCTATTAGATCAATTCTTTATCTCCCATAGATGAGTGAGAACACACAGTGTTTATCTTTCTGCACCTGACTTATTTCACTTAACATAATGTCCTTCAGTCTTCTTATTTGTTGGTATAAATAACAGAATTTCATTTTTTTATAGCTGAATATTATTTTATTGTGTAGATGTATACCATATTTTCTTTATCCATTCATCCATTGATTAATACTTGGGCTGATTCTATATCTTAATTATTGCAAATAATGTTATAATAAACATGGGAGTGAAGTTGTCTCCTCAACATACTGACTTTGTTTCTTCTGGATGTATGCTCCAGAGTGGGATTGCTGGATCATATGGTGTTTCTATTTTTACCTTTTTGAGGACTCTTCATACTGTTTTCTATACCAGCTGTACTAATTTACATGCCTACCAACAATATATAAGAGTTCTCATTTTTCTGCATCCTCACCAGTGTTTGTTATTTTTTGTCTTTTTGATAATAGCTATTTTAACTGGGGTGAGATGATATATCATTGTGGTTTTGATTTGCATTTTCTTAATGACTAGTGATGTTAAACATTTTTTCATGTATCTGTTGGCCATTGTATGTCTTCTTTTGGAAATGTCTATTCAAATCTTTTGCCTATTTTAAAATCAGATTATTTATTTATTGTTGAGTGGTCTGCATTTCTTGTATATTTTGCATATTAATCCCTTGTTGGATGAGAAATTTGCAAGGATGTTCTCCCATTCTGTAGGTTGCCTCTTTATTCTGTTGGTTGTTTCCTTCGTTGTGCATAACACTTTTTAGTTTGACTTTATCTTATTTGTCTATTTTGCTTTAAGTTGACCTTGCTTTTGAGATCTAACCCCCAAAATCTTAGTTCATATCAATGTCCTGAGGCATTTTCCCTGTTTTCTGTCCTATGTTTAAATCTTTAATCCATTGTGAGTTTATTTTTGTGTAGGGTGAAAGAGATGATTCTAGTTTTATGCTTCTGCATATGTATATTCAGCTTTTGTGAAGGCTTTTTTTAGAGGGCTTTAATCACCTCTTAAAACACCATTTATTGAAAAGACTGTTCTTTTACCAGTATATGTATTTGGCAAATACTAAAATATAAGTTGGCTGTCAATGCATGGATTTATTTCTGGGTGCTCTATTCTATTCCATTGGTTTATGTATGTCTGTTTTATGCCAGTACCATGCTGTTTTGGTTACTAAAGCTTTTGTTCTTTTGGCTCAGGACTGCTTTGGCCATTTGGGGTCTTTTGTGGTTCCATAGAAGTTTTAGAAATTTTTTGTTTCTATAAAGAATTTTATTGGTATTTTTATAAAGATTGCATTGAATCTGTGGGTTATTTTGGTTAATATTGACATTTTAACAATTTTAGTTATTCCAATCCATGAAAATGGCATATCTTCCTATTTGTACCCTCTTCAAATTTTTCATCAATGTTTTACAGTTTTCTTTGTAAAAATATTTCACCTCCTTGATTAAATTTATTCCTAGGTAGTCTACTATTTTTTAGCTATTGTAAATGCTTTCTTGATTTCTTTTCCAAATTATTCACTATTGGCATATAGAAGTGCTCCTGAATTTTGTATGTTGACTTTGTGTCCTGCAAGTTTATTGAATTTGTTTATGAGTTCAAACAGTTTTTTGGTGGAGTCTTTAGGTTTTGCTGTATAGAAGATCATGTTGTCTGCAATCCGACAGTTTGACTTCCTCCTTTCCAATTTGGATGCCTTTGTATCTTTCTCTTGCCTAATTCTGGCTCTTTTCAGGACTTCCAGGACTGGGTTGAATAAAAGGGGTGAAGTTTGGTATCCCTGTCTTTTTCCAGAACTTAGAGGAAAGACTTTTATCTTTTCTTCCTTCAAAATGATGGCTTTTTGCTGCTTTTTACATATAACAGAAAGCAGAAGAGCAAACTAGCTGAACCTTCATGAAGCCTCTTTAAAAGGCTGAGTCCTAGTAATGAAGGAGCAGTCCCCGTGACCTTATGACCTCTTAAAGGCCCCACCTCTAATTACTATCTTATTTGCAACACCTGAATTTTGGAAGGAACACATTCAAACCATAGCAACTTCACCATCTCTTGCTTGCATGGTTTCTGATGAGAAGTACATTGTAACCCTTGCCCTTGTTCTTCTATAGGTAAGATTTTTTTTTGTCTGGCTTATTTTGTGACTTTGCTTTTTTCTACAATTTGAATATGATATGCCTAGGGTTTCTTGTTAATGGAGGTGGTGGTTTTGGAACTCTTTTGTTTGTTTGTTTTGGATTTTGATATTTATCCTTTTCATGTTCTCTGGGTGTTCTAGATCTATGGTTTAATGTAATTAGTTTTGGAACATTCTCAGATATTAGTACTTAAAATATTTCTTTTGCTTTATCATCTGTTTCTCCTGCTGGTATTTGTATTCCAGTACTCATCTGTTACCCCTTTTGAAATCTTCCTACGGTTCTTGGATGCTCTGCTCTGCACTTTTTTTTTTGTTTATTTTTCTCTTTGCATTTCAGTTTGGGAAGTGTCTATTGACTTATCTCTAAGCTCACTCATTCTTTCCTTTCTTCCCTCAGTCATGCCAAGTTTCCTGATGAGCCCATCAAAAGCATTCTTCATTTCTGCTACAGCGGCTTTTTAAAGAATCTCTAAGATTTCTTTTTCTTTCTTTCTTTTTTGTTTGAGACAGAGTTTCATTTTGTCGCCCTCGGTAGAGTGCTCACAGAAACCTCCAGCTCTTGGGCTTAGGCTATTCTCCTGCCTCAGCCTCCAGAGTAGCTGGGACTATAGGTGCCCACCACAATGCCTGGCTATTTTTTTGTTGCAGTTTGGACAGGGCCGGGTTCAAATTCACCATCCTCCATATATTGGGGCTGGTGACCTACTCTCTGAGTCACAGGCGCCATCCACATTTCCTTTTATTTCTTTTTTACAGATTTTTATCTCTCTTCTCTTATTATCCATCTGTTCTTGCATGCTATCTATTTTCTCCTTTAGTACATTAATCACAATTATTTAAAATTTCCTGTCTGATAATTCAAATGCCTGTGTTATATCTGAGTCAGGGTCTGATGCTTATTGCTTTAGTTCTCCAGACTGATTTTTCTTTTGGCATGCCTTGTAATTTTTTGTTGAAAGTTGAACATGTTATATTGAGTAAGAGGAATGAATGGAGATAAATAGGCCTGTAGAATAAGGATTTATGTTATGGCTAGAACTTTGTAGTTGTAAGTGTAAGAGCTTTCGAATTCTTCTGATTTCCCTGTTTTTGTCCTGACTTCAGGCTTCCCAAAGGATTCTTTCATAGGGAAAGTCTGTGTGAGTTCTTTCAGCTGTACTGCTCAATCATTACATCGGAGTCCTCTTGGTGTGATGATAAAGACTAGGGAAGAGGGAATATTTTATTGTCTTTTGATTAATTCTCAATGTTTCAGTCAGCCTCAGTCTTTGATCTGTGACTTTCCAAGTGACTTACTGGTTATGTGACTATTTTTCCCCCTGCCCCCTACTGTCTTCTCTGGCTGTTACATCCCTAATCAATTGCCTCGAAGCCCTTTCCCCTGTTGATTATGTTTTTTTTTTTTTCCCCAACCCCACTAGGTGAGACAGGAAGGCAAGAGGAGGTTGAAGCAGGAGAAATGTTCCTTCTCTGTATGGGATAAGGCTCTGGCAACAATTTTTCCCAGGTCTTTGTTATAGAAACTGTTTTGGACATGTTTTACCAGTACTGATCTTCCCTTGCCCCCCCAGAGCCAGGAGGAAATCTTTCTCAGCTCTTTACCATGATAACATTGTGGGATTCCTGGAAGTAAGCCCCATGAAAGTTTGCCCACCCCAAACTGGGGCCCTCAGGTGCCATGATCCTAGCCCTCACTCAGCCTCTAGAAAGTCATCAAAATTGCCATTTGAGTGTTCTTACTAAAATTAGCCATTTGAGTGTCAATGGTTTCTGCTCCGGGTAAGCAGATTTTTTTTTTTTTTTTTTATTATTGAATCATAGCTGAGTACATTAGTGCAATCAAGGGGTATGATGTGCTGGTTTCATATATAATCTGAAATGTTTTCACCAAACTGTTTGACATAGCCATCATGTCATTTTCTTAGTTATTGTATGAAGACATTTGTATTCTGCATTTAGTAAGTTTTGTCTGAACCAGTCTGAGATGCACCATAGGTGTGGCCCCACCATTTACCCTCCCACCACCCATCCTTCCCCCCTCCCCTCCCCTCCCTCACCACTTTCCCATGCAGATCTTGACTGTGACTTCCTGGATGCCCCTGTTTGCCTAGATTTTGGGGGGACAGTTTTCCCTGACAGTTCTCTGATGGGTCCAGTAAAAGTCACTGATTTTTAGTTTGTTTAGCCATTTCTTGTAAGGATGGGAGCAATTACTTTTATACTCTCCATGTATCAAAGTTAAAGTCAGAGTTAAAATTAGAAGTGTCCATATGTTCTTTTTTGAGGCTTATTTTCTTTCTTGTTTAAAATTTCTTATTAATATGAGGGTACTAATGTTTAGGTTATATTGTTTTTATTTCTAAGGTAAAGTTCAAGTTGTAGTTGAGCCCTTCACCCCAGGGGTGTGCTGGATACCCTCACATTGTGCATATTAGGTGAGATCCTACCAATTGCCCTCTCTCCAACCCCCTTCCCTTTACGGCCTCTCCCTTCCCCCTTGCTAGACTATATCTGTGTTTTTCCTTTCTTATGGGTATATAGTTGTTTATATATTGGTTTCCTATCAGTATTGAGTACATCGGATACATTTTTCCATTCTTGAGGTACTTTACTAAGAAGAATGTATATCAGCTCCATTCAGGTAAATACAAAAGATGTAAAATTTCCATCTTTTCTCATGGCTGATTAGTATTCCATGGTATATATTTGACATATGTTTGTTAATGCATTCACGGGTTGATGGGTACTTGGGTTGCTTCCATGACTTGGCAATTAAGAATTGAGCTGAAATAAACATTCTAGCAAAAATGTCTTTGTGGTAAAATGATTTTTGTTCTTCTAGGTAGATACCTAGTAATGGAATTGTGGGATCTAATGGAAGATCGACTTTTAGATCTTTGGTATTCTCCACACTTTTCTCCACAGATGTTGTATTAGATTTTTATCCCATGAGCAGTGCAAAAGTATTCCCTTCTCTCTACATCCACATCAGGATCGCAGATTCGGGGCTTTGTGATGTGAGCTTATCTCACTGAAGTTAGGTGATATCTCAGGGTGGTTTTTATTTGCATTTCTCTGATGATTAGGGACAGCAAACATTTTTTCATGTGTTAGTTCGCCATTTGTATGTCATCTTCAGAGAAGTTTCTGTTCAAGTCTCTTGCCCATTATTTTCTTTATTTATAAAAAATGAGTACATTTATAGATATTTTGTAATGTTATTGTCATGATTTTTTGTGAGGCAATAATACATGAGAAAGTGATATAAGACCCATAACAGGTGGTCAGTAAAATGGAATTCTGTACTGAAACTTTTAGAGAGAATTCCATTGTCATAAAGACCATGGAGTTAAATGGACTCAATAACAAAAAGCATAGAGGAAATAAACGATTTAAATGACATGGACAATTCTGCTATCATTTCATGTAGTTACCATATCTCCTGGTGTGAACATGATATAATAAACCTGGAAGTGTCAACTAGGAGAGAGAAGTAGAGATGAACTGGGGTGAGAGGGTGAGAAGGATGAGGAAGGAAAATTTGTAGGCAGAGGGAATGAGGTATTAAAGATGCCTGGGACAGGGAGAAGCTAAGAGAATTTAGGAAATATGCAGTGGAGCTGAAGTGGGACTGAATGGTCATTATGATCAGCATGCTTGGATTCAGTCTATGAGCAGTGGCCTCCTCTTTCCAAAACTCAATTTTTGTCATTTACATTTTTTACATAGTAATAGGTGGAACATTAGAAATGGTGCCTTATTATGGATTTCTTCTGCATTTCTTTTCTTTTTTGTTTTTGAAGACAGAGTCTCACTCAGTCACCCTGGGGTTCAGTGTCACAGTGTCATAGCTCATAGCAACCTGAAACTCTTGGACTCCAGTGATTCTCTTGCTTCAGTCTCCTGCATTTCTTTGTATTGCTGTTAAGATTCAATACTTTTCTTCATGTATTTACTTATGTGGAACTATTGTCTCATGTCTTTTGCCCATTTGTTTATTTGTTAGTACTCTGTGGCAGTATTGCTTTTTAAATAAAGTCATATTTTAAAAGTATATATATAAACACATATATTTTGAAAGTCTTAAAACCTGAACTAAAAGACATTTGAGTTTTTTTCTGTTTTCCTGATAAAATATTTGATTTAAATCCTTACTCTTTCTTTTCAAAAGCCAATTAATTAGAGCTCTTTTGCAAATTTTCATAGTAAAATATCACAAGGACATGACATACAGACACTCAGACAGACATATAGAGTAGATTGTATATTTGCCAGTTTTTAAACATATATTTTTATCAGACTATTAATTTTTTAATTACCTAATTTATGTATCTTTTTAATTCCCCTAGATTTTAGCTATCATTTGATGTTATTTTTCTATTAACCACTTTTACACACTGTTAATTAGATATATAACACAGATCAAGGATTAAAATATAGTTTCTAATTAAAATATAGCTAAATAGGTTTTAGCTACCGCTTTTAATCTCATAAATCCTACCAAGAAAAACAAACTTAAGTATTTTAATAAAACTTGTTACTTTAGGAGGGTGGAGCAAGATGGCGGCCAAGTAAAGGCTTCCTTGTGGCTGGGCATAGTGAGACTGGGGAGAGAGGACTTCAGGCATCTGTGGCAGGTGGGATCTGCCCAGAAACTTCCCTTTGGGGACACAGGGAGACAGCATAAGGCTTCTGGACACCCTGAGGAAGGGAAAAGCAGCAGAGATTGGGCAAGTGGTTCTGTCTGTTCATTTGGTCTGATCCTGTCGGTGGCTGTGGGTGGGACTACAGGCTGGAAAGGCCTTGCCTGTGAGCTGTTTGGGTTTCTTTTGGACTTGGCACTTGATTGAAATGCCTTGGGAGAACTTGGGCAGGAGTGTGGGAGTTTTTCTCTGTTGTCTGGGGCCCCAGACTGGGCCACTGAGCCAGACAGAGCTGCCAGTGTTTGGTGGTGGGCTGTGTGGAGCCATTGTGGGAGAACTGCCGTGGCAAGCTCCACCCTCACGATCGCAGAACAGGCATCAGGCAGGAGCGAGTAATCTAGTGACTGAGCAGCCTAAAGGTGGGGACTGAGATGCCTCGCAGCCTTAGCCCTCAGGGGCATAGGGTGAGAATGGTTTTGGCACACTGGGTAAGTGGATAGTCACTTAAGGAGTGATCCCAGCCACAGCGCTTTCCTGGGAAAGCTTCTGCTTAGCCCAAGTAAGCAATTTAAAGTGTCTTCTAAGCAGGCTGAGGAGGATTTAAGCTCTCCACCCTGCAGGGTTTGAGAAATCATTAGAAACACAGGGTCA
>CAUYON010042047.1:0-18404 GCA_963573935.1 Arctocebus calabarensis | reverse complement strand
GTGTACGTGGCTGGCGCCTTAGCCCGTTGAGCCACAGGCGCTGAGCCTTCTTTTTTTTTTTAAGTCAAAAGATAAAAATCCTGGCAAGGATGCAGAGAACAGGCAACACTTGTACACTGTCACTGAGAATGTAGATTGGTGTAGAGGAAATGGGCTGAAAAAAATGGCAAAATGTATTTTTGTCTCTTTAGAACTCTTTGGAAACTGAGAGATCCCTGCCTCTGGCAGTAGTAAGGAGAGACAAGAAAATGTCCTTTGTTCTTTGCACTACAGAGATGGGCCTGGAAACCAGTGTTTTTCCACCTTTTTTTTTTTTTTAAATCTCAAACCTATAGTTAAACCTCATGGCATACTTAAATTATGCTGATCAAAAAAAAGAGTTAAAAAATAATGCTTACTGTGCTTTGAACTTCTTTTAAAAACAATTTAATTAATGATCTTTAAAAATTTTCATGGCACACCAGTTGAAAATCACTGGCGTAGGGCCTGGTGCCCGGCTGGCAGAGGTGTGGAGGAAGCCCAGGTGGACAGAGGTCAAAGGTCTTTTTGCAGCAGAGATGAGACAAAGATAAGATAATAATAATTAACTGTAGTTAAATGACAATAGATCCTCCCCTTTAAAAGCCTGTGTATCTACTTATGTTCAGTAAAAATCAGTATTTTGAGACTAACAGTCTGCTATTTTTCTTACTTTGCTGGCAAAGTCATAAATTTCTCTTTCCTTCTTCTCAAAAACCACTTGTTCTTTTCTTTTCTGATACAGCCTCGAGAACAAGTATGGAACTTTCAGGAACACAACTATTATGGAAAACAGTATGGAAGTTTCTAATAAAATTAAAAATAGAATTATCATATGACCCAGTAATCCTTCCTCTGGGCATACAGGCAAAGAAAATAAGATCTCTGTCTTGTAAAGGTTTCTTCACTCCCATGTTCCTTGCAGCACTATTCTCAACAGCCAAGATATGGACATAACTTAAGTGTCTGTCAATAGATGAACAGATAAAGAAATAGTGGCTGTACACCTATCATGGAATGCTATTGAGGCTTAACAAAAGGAGATGCTGCCATTGGCCACAACAAGGGGGATCCTGGAGGACATTGTGCTACGTGAAGTAAGCCAGGCACACACACACAAAATGCATGACCTCACTTATATCTACAATCTTTTAAAAAGTCAAATATGCATATAGAGATAAGAGAATAAAACAGTGGTTACCGGGATAGGAGAGAAGATGGGGAGATGTAGGTCAGCGGATATAAAGTAGCAGATATCCAGGATGAACATGACTAGCAATGTAACAACAACCAAAGCAAATAGAAAAACAACCTTCAGAATGGGAAAAGAAATTTGCACATTATGAACTAGACTAAGGCTTGAGAACTGGATCTACTGAGAACTCAAATTAATCAACAGAAACAGAACCAACAATCCCTGGATCACTGAGCAAGAGACTTAGACTCTCTAAAGAAGATAGACGAATGGCTAACAAACTTGAAAAAATGCTCATGGCCCCTAATCATCGGAGAAATGCAAATCAAAACCACACTGAGATGTCCCCTAAGCCCAGGGACACTGGCCCCCATCACAAAGTCCCAAAGCTACAGATGCTGCCGTGGATGTAGAGAGAAGGGACTGTAAACTAATACAACCTTTTTGGAAGGAAATATGGAGAATCCTCAAAGAACTCAAATTGAACCTCCCATTTGATCCTGCAATCCTATTACTAGGAAACTCCCCAGAAGAAAAATGTCCTTTTATCACAAAGACATTTGCACTAGACTGTTTGTTGCAGCTCAATTTACACTTGGCAAAATGTGGAAGCAGCCTAAATGCCCACCAACCCAGGAATGGATCAACAAGCTGTGGTGTATCTATACCATGGAATACTATTCAGTCACTAAAAAGATGGAGATTTTACATCTTTTGTATTAACCTGGATGGAGGTGGAACCCAATCTTCTTAGTAAAGCATCAGAAGAATGGAGAAGCAAGAATCCAAAGTACTCAACTCCAATATGAAAGCAGTAGATGATGTAATACAAGGTGGGGGGTAGGGGAATGAGGGAGCAGGGAGAGAGGAGAGAGGGGGTGGGGGAGTCACAGAGTATGGCACACCTCTTGGGACCGGGATACAATTATAAGAGGGACTTTACCTAACAAATGCAATCCGTATAACCTAATTCTTTGCACCCTCCATGAATCCCAAACCAAAAAAAAAAAAGTTCTATGAATATACTAAAAACCACAGAATTGTTTAAGTGAATTAGATCTCAATAAAGTTACTACAAAAGAAAGTAATACTAAAAAAACCTAGACATCTAATGTACATGAGGACTATAGATAATACAATTGTATTATATTTGGGATTTCTGATAAATGAGTAGATTTTTAGCTGTTCTTGCCACACACACACAAAGAGATGATAAACTTGTTAATTTGCTTCACTAAATAAAGCCAGAAGAGTGGCCCACGAGACGGAGTCTGAGAAGCTGAGCGGAAGCAGCGCAGCTGACCTACTCTGCTCAGGCTTCCCACGCACCTTCCGTGTTTCTCTAGGTCAGCTTTCTCCATGGCCGTGAGGTGTTGACCTCAGGAGCCACATGCAGACAATGGGTATTGTGATATTGGCAGAGGGAAGGTGATATGATATGATGTTTTCGTTAACGATTCTCTTAGATATTTTGTTAAAGTGAAAATTGCCTTTCTGCTGTTTAAACGTTTTGTGTTGTCAAACTGAAGATTCCTTTGACGTTACTTCCTATCAGATAAAGCTAACATTCTCTAGGTTTGTTTCCTTGTGTTCCCATTATACATAAATACCATTAAAATTGTGCAACAAGGCACCATCTTGGAAGCAGAGGTAGCAGCCCTCATCAAACACTGAATCTGCCAACACCTTCATCTTAGACTTTCCAGCTTCCAAAACTGTGAGAAACAAATTGATGTCTTTATAAATTAGCCAGGCAAAGATATTGTGTTGTGGCAGCAGGAATTGATTGAGACAGATGTCAAAGGCCATTCTGGTAAGGTCTTAGACAGAAAGGAGGACTGTATTATCGGAAACTAGAAGAAAGATGTTCCTTGTTACAAAGTGGGGAAAAAAGCTTGGCTAAATCACATTTGTGTTCTAGTGCTTTGTGAAAGGCAGAGCTTGTGAGCAATGAAATTGGATATTGAGCTGAAGAGACATCTAAGCAAATGGTTGAAAGAGCAGCTCGACTCCTCCTTACTGTTTGTAGTTAAATTCAAATAAAGAGGCTGGCACGGTGGCTCACATCTGTAATCCTAGCATTCTGGGAGGCCGAGGCGGGTGAGTCGCTTAAGCTCAGGAGTTCAAGACCAGCCTCAACAGGAGCAAGACCCCATGTCTACTTAAAAAAAAAAAAAAAAATACAAAACCTACCTGGGAGTTGTGACAGGTGCCTGTGGTCCGGGCTACTCAGGAGGCTAAAGCAAGAGGATAGCTTGAGCCCAACAGTCCAAGAGTTTGAGGTTGCTTTGAGCTATGATGATGCCACAGCACTCTACCCAGGGCTACAGAGTGAGACTCTGTTTCCAAAAAAAAAAAAAAAAATTCAAAAAGAGGAAGGAATTGAAAAAGGCATTGTTAAGAAAAAAAGAAACCATAACAAAGATTTATAAAATGGTCAGCCTACTTATATGTAAACTATGAGAGAGCATGCTCAGGATAGAATGCCAATGGTGTGGCCAGACTTAAGAAAGACATCGTGGGATTATACGTGCAGAAACACTGCCAGTTTGACAAAGGAGAGACAGGAGAAAATGAAGAAAAGCTCTGAGACTTCTTAGCTTTTATAGGGCTGCACCACAGAGCTACGTGTGTTTGGTTGTGAAGTTGTACTATCCATCAAGACAAGGAAAGAATGGCTTTAAAAGTAATTCAGAAAACGTTAGGGCTGCCACCTCAGATTCAAAGAGAGGAGGGTGCAACACCTCAGTTTCAACAAGCAAGACAGCGGTTTCCCAAAGCCTGGAAAGTGAGGCCACACAGAACCTTGGGGCCTGATCCCCTACCCAGCAGAGCCAAGAAAGTAGAACCTCTATCCTAGTAAGCCTGGAGGGCAGAAAATCAAATCAGAAAGGTTATTCTTGAGTCCAAAGATCAAATGGAATTGGACATGCTTTGTGCTCATCACTCTTTTCTTCTTTTCTATTTCTCTTTTTGAAAATGGGAATATATAAATATATCCTATGCTTGTCCTACCATTGTATTTTGGGAGCACATAACTTGTCTGAAACTTCACAGGTTCATAGGCACAGAGGAATTTTGCCTCAGGATGAATTGTACCCACATCTGATTTAGACGAGACTTTAAACTTTAGAATTGATACTGGAATGAGTTAAGATTTTTGAAGCTGTTGGGATGGAATGAATGTCTTTTGCATACAAGGAGGTAAGTTTTGGGGCACAAGGGATGAAATGTTATAACTGAATGTTTTTCCCCAAAATTCAAGTACTGAAAACTTACCCCACAGTGTGATGGTATTAGGAGGCGGGACTTCAGGATATAACTAGGTTTAATTGAAGTCATAAAAGCAGAGTCCCTATGATGGGATTAGTATCGTTATAAGAACATAAAAAGAGATCAGGATTCTCTCCACCATGTAAGAACACAGCAAGAAGGCCATTAACTGCAAGTGGTAGATAGAGCCTGCAGTGGGGAACCAAATCAGGCAGCAGGTTGATCTTAGACTTCCCAGCCTTCAGAACCAGGAGAAATAAATTTCTGTTGTTAAACCAGCCTGTGTATGATATATATATATTTTTTTTTTTTTTTGAGACAGCCTCAAGCTATTGCCCTGGGTAAAATGCTGTGGCATCGCAGCTCACAGCAACGTCCAACTCCTGGGCTCAAGCGAGTCTCCTGCCTTTGCCTCCCAAGTAGCTGGAAACTACAGGTGCTTGCCACAATGGCTGGCTTTTTTTTTTTTTTTTTTTTGGTTGCAGCCGGCATTGTTGTTTGGCAGGCTCAGGCTGGATTTGAACCCGCTAGCTCAGGTATATGTGGCTGGCACCTTAGTCACTTGAGACATAGGCCCCGAGCTGCCAGTGTATGATATTTTGAAATGGCGGCCTGAACTGAGTAATGCAATGTATAAACAGTAAAATCAGGAAATCTGGCCAGACGTGGGGGCTCACACCTACAATCCTAGCACTCTGGGAGGCCAAAGCAGTAGGATTGCTTGAGGTCAGGAGTTCCTGACCAGCCTGTGCAAGAGCAAGACATGTCTACAAATATTGAAAAAGTTAGCTAGGTGTGGTGGCACCTGCCTGAAGCCAAAGCTATTCAGGAGGCAGAGACAGGAAGATCCTTTGCACCCAGGAGTTTAAGGTTGCTGTGAGCTATGATGCCCCTACAATCTAGCCAGGGTGACAGAGTGAGACTGTCTCAAAAAAAAGAAAGAAAGAATCAGTAATCTTCATCAACAATCAGCATATTTATTTAAACAATTTTCTTTCCATTTTCTTGGTTTCTTTATTTAACAATTTGTTTGCATTTCCTTGAGGTGCCATGTGATAGCTAGCCTCAAGGCCAGCATGCATTTATGGATATTTGCATTATAACTCATGCATTGATTGTGAAATTCAAATTAGCTCAAATTTAAAGAGGTGAAGCCATTTACATTCTCAGAATAGTTTTTTTTAAAAAAATTTGATTAAGCTTTTATGGTACTTTTCATTTTGTGGAACTAAAAAATAATCTGTCTTTATAAGAAACCTCAAAGCCTAACGGGGGGCTCCCTGTTTTTTTTTTGAGACAGAGCCTCAAGCTGTCACCCTGGCTAGAATGCTGTGGCATCATGGCTCACAGCAACCTCCAATTCTTGAGCTCAAGCGAGTCTCCTGCCTCTGTCTCCCAAGTAGCTGGGACTACAGGCGCCTGCCACAACGCCCGGCCATTTTTTGGTTGCAGCCATCATTGTTGTTTGGCGGGCCCGGGCTGGATTCAAACCCGCCAGCTCAGATAAACGTGGCTGGTGCCTTAACCCGTTGAGCCACAGGCTCTGAGCCGACACCTGTTATTTTTGAAAATATTTTTCAATATATGTTCGATATCAGGTTAATTATTTAAGCAACTAGGACATGGTTAACACAAAATTTGTTTTTTGGTTTGTGACTTTTTTTTCTTTTAATGTTGGAAATGTGGTAAGTGAGCCAAACGTCACAGCAAAGTACATGTCACTTTTTGCTGCAATCACAACGCTTTTGGGGAATTAATCTTTGTGATTTCTTCAAAACAAAAATCACAGTATGACAAATCAGACTGTTTTCACTATAGCATATGACCAGGAAAAGAAACAAATGCCCGTTTTTGTCAAGAAGTTTAGAAAAAGAAAGTCCAAAATAATTGTAATAACAGGTACTCTTTTTCTTGCTTTTAGTTTCCATGATCATAAGCATTTTAATCATCTCTGGGTCTTCACAAGAAAGGCCTCGGAGCTAAGTAAGCAAGACATCTATCACATTGTGTTTCAAGTTTCAGAATCCCTGAGTAACAATGCCTGAAAGCTGTCAGCTTCCCTGATGAACCGTCAGAATGATGAACAACCCAGGCCTGGCAGGGCAGTCTTCATTGTAGGGAGGAGAGGAATTTGTGGAGGAAAGAGAGAGGAAAGCGAAGTCACCTGTCTCCCTAATTTATAAAAAGTCTCTAATTTATAGAAATGCTAGTTCAGAAGCAAGTTATTGAAGTTTACAAGACGATGGCGGAAGTACGTAGGATGGTTATTCAATCACCAAATTCATTAATTCATTCAAAAATAATAACTAAAATCTATCAATCCCTAACATTGTTAATGGGCTCTGGAAATAGTATTAACACAGTAAGACAAGAGGAAGATATGACAAACAGTGGTAACTTCAATTCACATAAACTATGTTATCTTTTAGTTTTGATGTAAGTTGCAAAAATTAAGAAAAATATCCAGGTCCAAAAATTAGCCTGCAAAGATTCTATTTATATTCATTCATTAAAGAAAATACTGTAAGTACCAACTCTGTTAGAACTTTGGGGAGTGTTTTTAAAATAAAAAAACTCATTTCTTAAAATCCAGATGCTTCTAAATTAAGTGTTTTTTAAATTTATTGTGATCTTTTTATGTATTTACTTAAGGAAAAGTCAATTTCATTTTTGTCACTGATTCTGTATGTATTAGCGACCATATAACCATGACTCCTGGGTCAATGGCATTTCAAATTCTTTGGTTTCTTGATAATTTTCAAAAGATTTAGCTAATTATGATGACATTTATTGAACTACAAAAATCATGTCAAGATTCGTATTATCCTTCTTCCCTATTGCAACTGATTATTACTTAACAGATGGCAGCATTTTTGGAATGGACAAATCTTGTTCACACAGACAGTACCTTCACCCATATGTTTGGAAAGTCTATTTTTTGAGTATTCTTCAACAGATTCCGATGTTTGATTGTTTTAAGTTACTTGTAATGGCTATACAAAATATTAATATTTACATGACTGCACTAATCAAAGTCTCTAATTTATAGAAATGCCAGTTCCTTCCTTAATCCCAGAGTGAGAACAGTTTAATTGAGATGTAATTGGTAAAAAAAGAAAAGGACCTATTTATAGTGTAGAATGTGACATATGTGTACATCTGTGTGAAAGTGTTATTACAATCAAATAATGAGCTCATTCACCCATTAAAAACAAATTTGTGTGTCCTCTTCATAACCCCTCCCTTCTGCCCCTAATTCTTTCTTCTCCTCACCCATATTTCCAGGCAACCATTGATCTGTTTTCCATAACTGTAGATTTTTAGATTGCATTTTCCAGAATGTTATATAGATGAAACCACAGAATATGTGCTCCATTTTATTTTCCAGCTTATTTTATGCAACACAATGGCCTTGAGATCCATCCACATTGTTGGGGTATCAATAGCTTATTCCTTTTTTACTAGTATGAAGTATTCAATTGTGTGGATGCACTATGGCTTGTTTATCCGCTCATCTATTGATGGGTATTTTAATTGTTTCTGGTTTGGGGCTATTATAAATAAAAGTTCTATGAATATTTATGTATATATGTTAGCATAAACATATAATTTTATTTCTCTTGAGCAAATAAGAGTTCAATGCTTGAGTCATTATGGTATGTGTATATTTAACTTTTAAAGAAACTGCTAAACTGTTTCCAAAGTAGCCATATTATTTCACACTCCCGTCATAAGTGTATGTGAAAATCTAGTTGTTTCAAATATTTATCTATGGACGGTGCCTGTGGCTCAAAGGACTAGGGCACCAGCCCCATATACTGGAGGTGGTGGGTTCAAATCTGGCCCTGGCCAAAAACTGCAAAAAAAAATAAAAATTCAAATATTTGTCTATACTTAGTATGGTCAATTTTTTAAATGTATACCATTTTAATTGGGGTATGTGATAACTCTGCATTCATTTATAATTCTCTAATGACTAGTGATGTTGAGCAGCATTTCATGCTTATTTGCCATCTGTAAAGCTTCTTGGTAAAGCACTTGTTCAAATCTTTTGATTATTTTTCATTGAATTTTTGTTTTCTTCTTACTGAATTTTAATAGTTTTTTTTTATATATATGATAGATACAAGTCCTCTGTCAAATATGTAACAAGCACATATTTTCTCTCAGAACATATTTTTGTTCATGGCTTATCTTTTTATTCTTTTAATACTGCTTCCCTAAGAAGAGAAGAGTTAATTTTGATGACGTCTAATTCATATGTTTTTGTTTTATAGATCACATTGATGGTGTTGTGGAAAGCTTTGCCTTATTCAAAATAATACAAATATTCTCCTGTGTTTTCTTTTCCTTTTTTTTTTCTTATTGTCTTTATTGTTAAATCATAGCTGTGTACAATAGTGCAATCAAAGGGTACAATGTGCTGGTTTCATATACAATCTGAAATGTTTTCATCAAACTGATTAACATAGCCTTCCTGGCATTTTTTCACTTATTATATGAAGACATTTGTATTCTGCATTTAGTAAGGTTCGCCTTGTAAGGTGCACCATAAGTGTGATCCCACCAATTACTCTCCCTCTACCCCAACCTCACCCCTCCCCTCCCCTTCCTTGTCCCTTTTCCCATATTCTTGTGCTATAGTTGGGCTATACCCTTCATGTGAAAGCTATAAATTAGCTTCATAGTAGGGCTGAGTACATTGGATACTTTTCCTTCCATTCTTGAGATACTTTGCTAAGAAGAATATGTTCCAGCTCCATCCATGTAGTCTCCTGTGTTTTCTTCTAGAAATTTTACAGTTTTAGGTTTTACAGTTAGGTCTATGATCCACTTTTAGTTAATTTTTTTGATTATGTCCACATGTGTGATAGACTTTCCTTAGAATATTCATTCTGTTGAATTGATCTATTTGTCCATCTGGACAATAGTTCCACGCTATCTTGATTAGAAGTCTTCAAGAAGTCTTAAAGTCAAATAGTGAAAGGCCTCCAACTGTTTTCTTCCTTTATAAGATTATTTTAACTACTATATATCATTTGCATTTCCATATGAATTTTAGAATCCGCTTGCCAATTTCTAGAAGAAAGTCTGATGGGATTTCATTTAGGATTGCATTGAATCTGTAGATCAATTTGGGGAGAACTAATATCATAACAGTATTGTGTCCTGTAGTGTATTAATATGACATATCTCTCTATTTAAGTCTTTTTAAATTTTTCTCAGCAACGCTTTGTAGTTTTTAGGTCTGATATATCATATATCAAGATTTACCTGTAAGTGTTCTTTTTGTTTGTTTTTAGAGTTTCACTCCGGAGTGCAGTGAAGCGATGGTAGGTCATTATAGCCTCAACTTCCTGGGCTCAAGCCATCCTCCAACCCCAGTCTCTTGAGTAGCTGGAAATACAGGCAAGCAACCACACCCAGTTGTTTGTTTTTTTCAGAAATGGGTGTCTGACTATGTTGTCCAGGCTCTACTCGAACTCCTGTCCTTAAACCATCCTCCTGTTTTGGCCTCCCAAAGGCCATTGTGTCTAGCTAGGTATCCTTTTATTCTATGTATATTGTGCTATTTTTAAATTTTACTTTTCTTTTTGGTTGCTAACATATAGACAAATAAAATTTACTTAATCAATAATATTGATTTTGTATACTGTGTTGTTGTTTGACTACTTGTGTTAGTTCTAACAGCTTTTGGTAGATTTGAGAGGATGTTCTATGTAGACAATAGATGCTCTTGTCTTGTGTCTGATCTTAAAGGGGAAATACCAGTCTTTAACCATTAGGTATAAGATTACATGTAGGTTTTTCATTAATGTCTTCACAAGGTTGAAGAGGGTCCCTTCATTATCCTATTTGTTGAGCACTTGTATGAGAAATGAATTTGAGATTTTGTCAAATGCCTTTTTCACATTTATTAAAATGATCACACAGTTTTACTTTTTTAGTATATAAACATGGCAGATTACATTGATTGTTTTTGAATATTAAAACAGCCCTATACTTGCAGAATAAAAAATATTAGATCATTATATATTATCCTTATTATGTATTATTGGTATTTTCTTAATAATTGTTGCATATATGGTCAGGAGAAATATTGATTTGTAGTTTTCCTTTCTTGAAATTTCTATTTTTTTCCTATTCTTTTTTAATTGAGACAGAGTCTCACTTTGTTGCTCTCGGTAGAGTGCCGTGGCGTCACAACACACAGCAACCTCAAACTCTTGGGCTTAAGCAATTTTCTTGCCTCAGCTTCCCAAGTAGTTGGGATTATAGACGCCCGCCACAACGCCAAGCTGTTTTTTTTGTTTTTAGTAGGCTGAGCTGGATTCCAACTCACCAGCCCTGATGCACGTGGCCTGTGCACTACCCACTGAGCTACAGGCACTGCCTCCTGTCTTGAAATTTCTATGCCTAGTTTTTGGAATCAAATTAATACTGGTCTGATAGAATTAGTTGGGAAGTAGTCTCCCCTTTTTAATTTTTTGCAAGTTTGTTTAGAATTGATACGCATTCCTTAAATGTTTGGTAGAATTTACCAGTGAAGGAGTTCTGCTTTGATCATTTTTTTTTCCTGCTTGACTACATTTAATTTGCTATTCTTTTTTCTAGATTCTTAAGATGGAAACTGAGGTCATTAATTTGAGATCTTTTTTCTTTTCCTACATAATTATTTAATATTGTACATTTCTCCCTAAGTACTGCTTTAGCTGTGTTCCATAAATTTCAATGTTTTGTTTTTGTCTTCATTCAGGTCAAAACACTTTCCAATTTCTCTTTTGCTATCTTCTTTAACTAGCGACTTATTAGAAGTGTCAGTTTCCAATACTTGGAAATTAAATAATACTGATATCCTCTTTCTGGCTTTGATTTCTAGTTTAATTTCATTTTGGTGAGATAACAAAAGTTTATAACATGAACCCTTTTAAATTTTTTGAAACGTGTTTCATGGCTCAGAATAGTCTACCTTGGTGAATATTCTGTCTCCACTTAGTGAGAAAAGAAGCTACTGACATTATAAGGCATTCATAAGATAAAGTCGGATGAGAATATTGTTCAGGCATTCTAGAACCTTACCAATTTTCTATCTATTTGTTCTACTAATTATCAAGACAATATATGAGATTTTGCTTCAAGTATTTTGAAGCTCTATTCTTGGTGCCTAAATGTTTCGAACTGGTTATGTGCTCTTGGTGAATGGACACCTTTATCATTATGAAATGACTATGTTATCAGTGGGAATAGTGTTTGTCATGAAATCTACTTTACTGTTTAGTCCCTACAGGTTTGTTTGTTTTCTTTTAACTAGCATTAACATAGTATATACTATAGCACCTGCACAACTGACCACTTCCCTACACTGAGCACCTCCTTAAGTTGACCTGGTTTTCATAGGCTAGACATGCACCACATGTACCTATCTGTACAATAGGCCTACTTCCTTCTGCTGACCACCTCTGTATGGTGACCCACTTGTTATAGACCCTTGAGTGGTCAATATAAAGAAGTTCTACTGTATTTTAATTTTCTTTTTTTTACTTTTAACTTATTTGTGTTTTAACTTTTGAATGCATTAGATGATCTCCACTCTGGCTGTTGGGAACAGGCACCATTATAATTCTGTGTCAATTCCCGGCACTGTTTTCTCTAATCCTTCCAGGTAGCGCTTTCTCCAGCCTCAGTTTCCCCAAACATCCACACTGGTTATTCCTGAACTGAATACAACTCCTTCCTTTCTGGTCTTTCAGCAACCTTGGCTTCCCCAGGCTTGCAGCTCTGTCTTCTCAACTCAAGAAATCCACCCTGCAGATTCTTCCTGGAGTCTCCCTCCCTACACTGCAGACTTTTTCCATACAATAATCTGTGTCCGTGGTAAGGCTCCCTTCACTTGGTTTCCATTCCAGGATCACTGTTCTTCCTTTTTTTTTTTTTTTTAAGAGACAGAGTCTCACTTTCTCACCTTCGGTAGAGTGCTGTGGTGTCACAGCTTATGACAACCTCCAATTCCTGGGCTTAGGCGATTCTCTTACGTCAGCCTCCCAAGTGGCTGGGATTACAGGCACCTGCCACAACACCCAGCTATTTTTTGGTTGCAATTTGGCAAGGGCAGGTTTGAACCCGCCACCCTATATGGGGTATATGGGGTCGGCGACTAACCCACTGAGCCACAGGTGCCACCCCCCTGTTCTTCCTTACCTGGTGCCCTATGTATTGAGAGCCATTTAAAAATTTTTTTTTATCTGATCTTTGTTATTACAAGCAAGAGATTAAATTGAGTGCCTGTTATTCCATCTCAACCAAAAGCAAATTCTCTCAATCTTCTTTTTAATCTTTTCAAGAACACAGAGCCTCAGATGCCAAGTAAATAAAATATGTTTTTAATTTTGAAATCCCAAGTGAATATAATACATAACCAATAAATATAAAGTTTAAGATATATTGTTGCACTTCTGAATCCCCAAATACACACTTAAAATTCTTTTTCTTTTAATCTTATGAAGCGTGTATTTCAAATTCTGAAGCATTGTTTTTTTCCATAGCACCAGCCTAATTATTTTCTTCATGAAGCAATAAACTATATTGGGCTTAACAGCAAGGGTTATTGGGGGTTTTTTTACTGTTTTTGTTAGCTAATTCAGTAATTTAAAAAATTAAATTTAACTTAAATCCAAACACACAAAGAGAGCAGTAAACAATACTTCCCTGAGTGATACTTCCAATTCTCTCTTGTCCTGATGCTTAAAAATCTGTGAGCTCAATAATTTGGATGAAGAAATGCCTCCTGCTCTTTCAGGAACAGCTTAAGAGAGGATTAGAAATTCAATCTTTATCTTTTGGATTTGGAGCTTGGAGGAATGGCAGTCTACTTGCCTCTAGCGGCTCTAATGCTCTCTACCTCACACCAATTACTGGTGCTCAGCAGACTCTGAGTAGAAACAAGCTTCCCTTTTGTTGCCTATCTAAAAAAAAATCAATAAGAGTGCAATTTGAGCAAGCTTATGATTTTAATCAGTGCTGCCTAAGGCTTTAATGTCAGGGCATCAGGCACTGGAGCCAAAGAGATGAAATTCACCAAGTTCCTAACATCAATTGACTTGTTTTTTTATAAACACAGCAACACAAGGAGAAGAATGTAGCCTTGGCTGTATTTGGGGCTTGTTTTGCTTTTGTTGATTTATTTTGCCGAGAAAAGTACTAGATGAAAACAATGGCAAGAACATTCTGGAAGGCAAAAGGAATTCATAAACAGGCAACTCGGAGCTAAGGGAGAGAAAGCGGGGTGAGAGAAGAGCTGACCCTCCAGGTTGCCTCCATCATTGTGGGGGTTGACAGGGACCAGGCAGGAATTGGTTCGTTGTGTCAGGGTCTCAGTTGTTTAAAACTCATCCAGCATCCAGGCTACGCAGAGACAGATGCTGAAGTCAGACTTGGCCCAGGTCCTGCAGCCAAATGTCATTGGGCTCATCCATGGGCAGCCAGGTGGGAGTGAGAAACACCGTCTCAGGAGGAACATCGGGACAAGGTGCCAGGCTGGAGGAAGAAAAGGTAGTCAGCTGCTGGGTCATACATTTCACCAACACATGCTGAGTGCCTGCCACAGGTCAGGCCCTACCCTGAACAGGAGCTGGTCTATGCCTCAGGGAGGTCGCTGCAAAGTGAGGGAACTTCCAGGAGACAACCACCCTCTGTGATGTAGCCACTTGCTCTTGGCGTAAGGAGAAGTAGTAGGAAGCTGCAGGGATCAACAGAAAACTCCAGTGTGAGCTGTGAACATGTGTCCTACTGGGATTTCTCCTCTTCTGAAAAGGCTCTACTCAGCTGTACAAGCTCTGTACTTTCTTCTTTGACCCTGACACTCTCACTATCTCTCTCTCTCTCATACACACACATATACACACACACACACACACACCACTATCTGAAAAGAGTCATAAACAACCAGGTCTGATAGAATAGGAGATCTCTAAAAGTGGCACAAGAAAGTTTATTAAAAACAGATGAAGTTATTAGAGGAAGGAGGGGACAGAGAAATTTCTAGAAAGGGAACCTTTGAGCTATGCTATTTTTGAACACTTAAAAATGTATGTATTTAAAGATAATGCATAGCCCCCTTTGAAACATAACTAGTTAAGATCATTGATTGGTAATGAAAAAAGTCAAAGCACTGACATTTATGATCAGAGACACAAGAGAAGCTGCTTAATAGGGTCCCTTCCATCCCCATAGTGTAGCAGAGAGATGGATTTATTTTATCATCCCAAATACTCACAGATGACAGAGAGTCATCTAAGTTTCAGTCATGGGGCAAAGGGCCCTACTCAAGACCAGGAATAGATCAGTTCATCGTGCTTGGTGTTATTGGTCTGGTAGTCAGACCAGGCCAAGGGCTTGTTTTTATGAGGGAGACGTTATAAGAGACCACCGTGGACTCTGATGCAGTGCTTCACCCCGAGACCGCTGGCTCTTGAATGACACAGCCTTAAAGACAGGGAACTTCCTATTTTCTTTCTCTTCAAGGTGGGACCTCACCTGGTCCGGGATGTCCTGAATCTCGGCTGTGGTCGGCTGCATGGGGGTGGACCCTCAGAACATCATCCTAGTGATAGCAATGGGGGGTAGGAGGTGTGACAGCAGAGGTGTCCAGATCTACTAAACTATCTTTTCAAAAAAGTGCTTAGACTGTAATCCAGCGCTTTGTGAGGCTGAAGCAGGTGGCTTGCTTTAGCTCAGGAGTTCAAGACCAGCCTGAACAAGAGCAAGAGCCTGTCTCTACAAAAAATAGTAAAACTAGCCAGGCATCAGTCATGACAGGTACTTGTAGTTCCAGCAACTAGGGAGGCTGAGGCAACAGGATTGCTTGAGCACAAGAGTTTGAGGTTACTGTTAGCTATAATGATGCCACAGCACTCTACTGAGGCAACAGAGTAAGACCCGGTCTCAAAAGAAAAACAAAAACGTTCTTAGAGAAAAGAGTTGGAAGGAGAGCACTAAAGGGAGAGAAAGTGGCATGTTAAAGGTTCAAGGATGCAGAGAGGCTCTGGAGCAGATGGAAGCATCCAGGTGGGAGGAGAATGGGGGCAAGGAGCTGGGAGGGGGGATGGGCTGGTTGGGAAGGGGGCTCCAGGACTTACAAGGAGTCCCAACCTGGACTCCTCCATCACAAAAGGCATGAGGTACTGGAAGTGCCCTTGTGAGCTTTAGAAAGCCGAGTTTGGGGAGTTAAAGAACAGAGTGTCCCATAGGGAGTGACAAAAAGTAAGAAAATCAATAAGGAAGTCATTGTAATAGCCCAGGCAAAAGATAATGGTGGCTTTTGACATTTCAGAATATTCCTAGCATAAGACTTTTATGAGTACACAAAATTAGAGCTAACACATGAACGTCCCTAAGCTAACAGAATTGGGGGAAGAGAGTACATGGATGCCCCCCATTCCTTCCAGGCCCACCTCCCTCCAGCAAAGAAAGTTTTCTTTACCATGCCTTAGAATTGTTTCAAAATTTTACATCTTCACTTTCCTCAACCCCTAGTAGCAATGTGGGCGAAGAGAAGGTGGTTAATAGGTAACGTTGCCCTTAGAGAAAAGCAACACTGGATAAAATATAACTCTGGTGACCTGCTTTTGCTCCACACAAGTGCAAAAGGTACAGTGCCCTCGAGCACCCTTAATGGGCTGTCACCCCTGGCAGGTCAGCCACCCAGGCCATAGATCCATTCTCCGGACAGAGTAAGCTGAATGCCGGTTGTGCCTCCCCACCTCGGCCACAGAACTGGAAATGCAAGAGAGAAAACCAAATGTGAATGATGAGCCTGTCCTTTCATTGTTAGCCTCACTTTAAAAACACACTGAAATTATTTGAGAGATAAGGAGCTCTAGAGAAAATGTGGGGCCTGAGTCTCAGCCACTGCTCTGCCTTGAAGGATGTGAGGAAATCTTGAACAAGTTTCCCCTTCTGTTAAAGAACATAATTGCCTATGTCTCCTGGATGGTTTTCAAGAGGATAATAAGCAGAAAAAATACACTGTGAGATGATATCTAACTGCAAAATATTAATAGGTCCATACAATGTAACACAGTATTCGACTTAATTAAGAAAGGCTTTCCTTTGTCAATATCCAACATGTACATATTGAGCCATGGTGTGTATTAAGATAATATGGCATCTTATTTGTTTTTCTAGGTTCTTCTTTCTTCCTTCTCTATTTTGATTCTGTATCTATTTTCACATCTTTGAAAATCTTTCTGAGGCACTGAATGATCTTCTGAGAATGCCTGCTACTGTTTTTCAAAGCCATCTCCCATCTTTGCTGGCTCTTGACTTTTTTCCTTCACTTTTTCTGGCCTGTTACAGAACGGGTCTGAGCCTCAGAGTCAATTGGAGATAGAAAGGTGGTGTCTTAGAACAAGCTATACCCCAGGAAGGAATTCAGACAACACGGAGCCTGTAGGTGTTACACGCCTGCTCGCCCAGAGCTCTGGCTGCTGTGCAAAGCTCTCCCCAAAGCTCTGCTAGTTATTTAGCCTCACATCTGCATGTCTATTTCAGCAGCTAAAATAATTCACAGAGCTTAGCCCTTTTCTACTTCACTCCCAGAGACACCCAAGTGGTTCCTCTGCCCTTGTTGTACACCAGGCTAATCACACAAGCACTTTTTTTTAATTCACACTATCTGCTTTCCCCAGCAAAGACAGCACAACAGAGAGCGGATGTATATAAAGTTCCTGGAGAAGAGCTTGTCCTGAAGCTGAAGCATGATCCCAAAGCTTCAAAGCCACACCTGGATCTATGTTGTAAGTTTGTTCTTATGACAACCTTAAGTTCAAAATTAACAGCTGGTAATATTTACTGAAGGCCTGGCTTTGTCATGGTGTGCAGTTAAGCATCACTCTTGTCAAGGAGTTTTGAAAACACACACACTAGAGAAATATGGAGAGTTATAGGTAGATGTGCAGGTATGCAGGGTATTTGGAGATAGAGCAACAACATGTACATGTTGGCCATTGGGAAAGGGAACATAATTGAGGTCCCAAGCTTAAATGTGTTGAGAGCTTGTCAAGGAACATAAATGTATCATTGTTGGGGGTTGGGGAAGCAAAGGAGAATATGGCAGGGTGAGACCTTCAATGAAGTGGGTAGCATATTCTTTGCCAAAAGTCTTCAAATTCCAATGATTTTAAAACACATATTTTGAGACGTCTGTGGACTACAATGGCCTGAGGACCACAGCCTGAGACATCCTGAGTCAATCCTGTTGCCAGAACATTCCTTCTCTCCTGCTGTTGTTGAAAGTAAATCTCACTACCATTGGGTGCCATCTCCTTAGTAATAAGGTTCATCAATACTTTTTGAACTCAGTGGAAGAGAAGGCTACAAAAAAAGGTGTCATTCATGCCTACCATCATCAGAAATGCAGAAGTTCATAAAACAAATCCCAGCCTTCACCCAGATAAAGAGCAATGAGGGAAAGTAAGGTTTATAAATAATGGGCCAGATTATAAGGCAGTGTAAGATCAAGGCCAACCAGTCTGATGCAAACTAATATGTTCCTTTTGGAAAGATGTTTGGAGAACACTTAGAGATCTAAAAATAGACCTGCCATTAGATCCTATAATTCCTCTACTAGGTATATATTCAGAAGACCAAAAATCACATTATAACAAAGATATCTGTACCAGAATGTATATTGCAGCCCAATTCATAATTGCTAAGTCATGGAAGAACCCCAAGTACCCATCGACCCATGAATGGATTGATAAACTGTGGTATATATACACCATGGAATATTATGCAGCCTTAAAGAAAGATGAAGACTTTACCTCTTTCATGTTTACATGGATGGAGCTAGAACATATTCTTCTTAGCAAAGTATCTCAAGAATGGAAGAAAAAGTATCCAATGTACTCAGCCCTACTAT
>CAUYON010042046.1:0-48355 GCA_963573935.1 Arctocebus calabarensis | reverse complement strand
TCAAGTTTGATATGAGGACAATTAATGACAATTATTGACACGGTGGGGGTGAAGGAAGGGGAGAGCAGAGAGAGGAAGAATGAGGGAGGGGTGGGGAAAGGAAGAGCAGAGAGAGGGAAGGAGTGAGGGGGGTGGGGTCTTAGGGTCTTTGGGTCTTGGTGTGTGCCACACCTTTTGGGGGCAAAACACGATTGTAAGAGGGACTTTACCCAACAAATGCAACCAGTGTAACATGGTTTCTTGTACCCTCAATGAATCTCCAACAATAAAAAAAAACCCCAATAATATTAAAATGCATTAAATCCATCAACTTCCTCCCATTGCACATATTATTATTTAGTTCTATCATGTCTTCTACAAATGCACACACCAAATTGAGCATGACTTATGTTTTTCATACTCAATGTTTATCTAGACTCCACATTCTGTTTACCAGTTTCTTTGCTCACCATTCATTTTTGCATTTCAAGGCTTCATTCTAGGGAAGATTGATTTTTCCTTTTCTGACGTATAAATGTTTGACTTTACCACAGTGAGATATATTGGCAGTCTGCTCTTAGGTTTTGCTTATTGAGAAACTTTTCTCATACCCATAGTTTAATAATTATGCATGCAATTTAGGGTTTTTTTTCTCTTCTCTGTGCATTTTTCAGATATTCAGCTGGTTTCTGGTTTTCATGGCTGGTGTTGAGAAGCTACTTTGGGCTGGTCAATTCCATGGCAAAATGCTCTATATATTTTTCCAATCTTCTCCCTAGGAGCTTTATAGTTCTCTAAAATTTTGTATAATAAGCTTTGGAGTCTTTTCTTCTATTTTATTTATCTTGCATAAGATTAACTGGAGTCCTTGAAATGGAGAATTGTTGTCTTTCCTGAGTTCTAAACAGTACTTAGCCATATCACTTTGAGTACTTTTTCCTTCTCTAACTGCTCAACTTAATAGAATATATGTGAAACACTCTCATCCCACTTTCATGTTTCTTTACTTCTTTTCATGTTTTCTCTTTTATTTTTTTGTCTTCCTGGCTACATTTAGAGAAGTTAATTAAGCTCTGTCTCCAAAGTCATTAATTCTCTTATGTATGTCTCATTTCCTTCATAACATTCTACTGAATTTGTCATTTCCTATCAAATTATATCTGATTCTTTTAAAAAATATGCCTCATCAACATCTGGTGCTTTTTTGATCCATTATCCCATCTTTTATTTCTTTAAGCGCTTTAAGCATTTTTTCCCCCATATTTAGTCATTCACTGAGGGTTTATCATTTCAAATGTGTAAACTTTACTGAGAGTTGAGTCTTAGTTCCAACTACCCCTATGGCTAGTCAAACTCAGGAGATACTTTTGTTGTTTGTTTGTTTGTTTGTTTACATACACTCATGTTTATTAGGTTTCCACTTTTTGCCTTCACAAATTTAAAAAGGCTTAAAAATTTAACAACAAGAACAATGTTTAAGGTAAGAACTAGGAACAAAAATCTGGCAAAGAAAGAACAAAGATGACTACATTCAGAAAAGAAATGAGATGATTGCTACAACGAAGTATTAAGCAATAATAATAATACTAGTAACACAGAGAAAGTAACATTCACATTGTCAAATAAGAGTATGTCTATTATAGAATGCTTTGACTCTGAGGCTCAGTATGGAGTCATCAATTAACGTCTTCTTATTTCTTTTCCAAAGTCTCAAAAAATAGATAACTAATATTTATAAATAAAAATAAAAGATAATTCCAAAAAACAGATCATGCCAAATATTATGGACAATAGAAAAAGAAGAAATACTTCAAAAATCATTCTATTTAATCTGGATACACCTGGGTATATTAAAATTGGAAAAAATATATTATTATAAAGGGGAAATTACAAACATAATTCACTTACAAATGAGGATGTAGTATCCTGAATTGTAAACAACATATTAATGAGTTGAAGTAAAAATTAATGTTTAAGTAATGTAGTGTAGTCAAATTCGAATCCAATTGATGTGAGGCTTAGTCACTCTTTTCTGCTTTTTTTTTTCTTATTTTCCTTACTCTCCGTCCCCTCCCTCCTTCTCTTTTTTTTTTTTTTTTTTCTTTCTTTTTTTTTGAGACAGAGTCTCACTCAGTAGAATGTCATGGCATCACAGCTCACAGCAACCTCAAACTCTTGAGTGATTCTCTTGCCTCCGTCTACCAAGTAGCTAGGACTTCAGACGCCCACTACAATGCCCAGCTATTTTTTGTTGTAGTTGTCATTGTTCTTTAGCAGGCCCGGGCCAGGTTAGAACCTGCCAGCCCCGGTGTATGTGGCCAGTGCCCTAACCACTGAGCCATGGGCACAGAGCCAGGGCCAAGTTATTTTTATTGGGAAATTCCCTAAGGGCAAGAAGTGCCTTATATTCAGTTATTACTTTGTTCTCAGCTCTCTTTTTCACTTTTGTCCCTGGATATGTCCCTTTATTACACAAACATAATCATTTACTTAAAAGCACGCTTGTCATTTTACAGCATACAGGAAACTTCTATGGAAGGAATTTTTTTAAAGAATAACTAATTTTCAATATTGGCCATAGTAGAAGTTGGGTATTTTCCATATTTCCATGTCTGTAATTATAATTCCATGAGTTGTGATTTTCTAGAATGAAGAAGCTACAGCAAAAAAGGATAGGAGGAGAACATAGAATCTATGTAGCAGCATTTGGCTGAAGTTTATCTTCTAATAATTTAATTAGATATATTAATGGGAACTGTACTCTTGAAATTGCGGTCAATAATGTCTATTTCTTGCATTTATAGTGAATGGTGATTTGGCTAGTGACAGATTTTCAGGGTCAAATTTTATTTCTCTGAAAGTTTTAAAGATATTTTTCTGCTATTACTTAGCATTTAATATCTCCAAGGAAAGTATTCTGTATTAAATATTATATGCCATTGATATGTTTTCTGGTACTCCCAAATGATTCTTTTTTTTTTTAAGACTGAAAGTCCATTCATTTCTACTGTGCTGTATCTTTGGAATATTTTGGACAATGCTTTCCTAGAACATAGTATGATCTTTCCTTCTTAAAAGTTTTCTTTAGTGAATTAATTTCTGTAGCACATGTATTATTATAGGTCTTTCAACTTTTTTTGCTGTTATATTTCTTGAGATTTTTTTTCCTTTCAGGCCACCAATTATGTGTATGTTGGACTTCATTGTCTTTTTTTTTTTGGCCGGGGCTGGGTTTGAACCCACCGGCTCCAGTATATGGGGCTGGTGCCCTACTTCTTTGAGCCACAGGTGCTGCCCAGACCTTATTGTCTTCCATATTCATCATTTCCTCTCTAATGTTTGGTTGATGTCCATTTCCTTCTCCTCATTGTTATTCATGCTCTTGATGATTTTAGGAGTGTACCTTATTCTTTGTAATGTTCCCAATAGGGCCCCTTCCTTCCTGTAATGGTTTTGTTTTGCTACCCACCTCATAGCTGATATGAGCAAGATCATGCTTTATCTCTTGTTTGATCTTTCTCTGTGCTATATTTTTGGGAAAAAAATGATTGCTTACTTTTCTTTTAAAGTTAATGGTGGGTGATAAATTTGGTTTCAATTTTCATTTTGGCAGCAATACTTTCTAGCAAGTGCTTTTTGAAATTTGCTTTCCCCCCATCCTTTCACATAATTTTATTGTATTATTTTTGTGGGCAAACTCTATTAGTTTCTCTTAAAGTAAGTATTATTACCAGACTCTGATTGAGTTGAACCCTACTTGTGGGCAATTTCACTTGAAATGGGTTAAACCATGTTCCAAGGTAGCAGGAATACTCCCCATTTGATAGTAAAATTTCTTACAGTATAGCCTGTTGGCTGTGTACATGAGTTATTTTAACCAGCAAAGATAATATCATAATGGCTTGGCGCCTGTGGCTCAACGGGCTAAGGCGCCAGCCACGTACACCTGAGCTGGCGGGTTCGAATCCAGCCTGGACCTGCCAAACAACAGTGACGGCTGCAACCAAAACATGGCCTGGCATTGTGGTGGGCACCTGTAGTCCCAGCTACTTGGGAGGCAGAGGGAGGAGACTCGCCCGAGCCCAGGAATTGGAGGTTGCTGTGAGCTGTGATGCCACCGCACTCTATCCAGGGTGACAGCTTGAGGCTCTGTCTCAAAAAAAAAAAAGATAATATCATAAGACTCAATCTCTTCTACTCTGTTGCTCTCACAGACTGACTCCTTGCTTCTTTATTCTGTTCCTCCTTCACTGATTCTCTCTGGTATCCCACTGATTCTCCCTGATGCTCTCTATCCCTGAAATCTACATGAAATGAATTATTTGCTTTGCCTTTGATGGTGCATGTCTAATCTTGCCAGCCTGCTGACTTTATTTAAGCCCTGTAGCCACAGATGTCTTCTTTCAGCACCTGACCCCACATGAGCACGCCGCAGCCCTTCCTGATGCCGATTGTCCAGCATAATATATTCTTCCTATTTTATTATAGTGCCTGCCTTTCCTTTTCTTCTGATTTTTCTTTTAAAGGCGAGAAAGAAAAAAAAAAGCAGAAGGGGCAGAAGGATCTTTACTACCTCAAAATCAGAAGTCTGTTTCTTACCTTCCTTTGATATGGAAAAATGTTGGAGACTTTTCACAAGTCTAAGTAGATTGTAGGCTGTCTCTGAAAATGTCATTCGTAATTAGGTTGTCTGGAATTTGGAATGCATTTTCTTACAGAAACCAAGCTATATATATATATGTAAATGGTAGTTGGCAACCAAGGCCAGCTTTTCAATAGAGTGTTTAGCTGGATACATTGTGCTAATAGCATTATTCTGGCTTCACCGAACTACCATTTATTAAGTTATTTCTATGGAAAAATAAATTCTAAGTTCTAGCTGGTAGAATACAGAATGTTTCAAAATGCAAAGCTGTGTCACCTCCTTGCTTAAAACCTTTCAGTGGTTTCCCATTGTCGGTAAGCAAGGGACCACATCGTAACAAGTCCTAGTATTTCTATGATCTGGCTCCTGTCAGCTCCTCAAAATTTTGAGCCGTTATCCAAATGTCCTTGTTCTTGTTACTGGAATATCTTACGCTTCTTACAGTCCTGGCACTGTTAGGTACTCAGTTCCTTTCGCCTAAAATATCTTTCTCTCATATTTGGCCTCATAATGCTTACACGCCATTCAGAACTAGGCTCAAATTTCATTTACTTCATTTACAGCCTTCGCCAAGGACCTCAAAACAGGCCAAACGGTCCTTGTGCAAACATCTTACTAGCATCATGTTCTCTGGTCTTTACGCTCATTGTTATATTCCCAACACTTCTACAGTGCTTGGCACAGAGCAGATTTTCAATAAGTATGTATTGTTAGATGAATGGATAAATGAATAGATAATTTGCATTAAGGACAAGAGCTCTTAAATTCAAACCTATTTATCCAAAGCCAAGAAAATGTCTGTATCTTTTCAGACACCATTCCTGATACCGTGGCTATCTTGCATCTGGGTGTCAGCTGGATCATTCGGATGTTACATATAAACCTAAATTTCATCCTCAGGATGACCAAAGCTGTCAAGGAGTCCTCACTACAATTAAGCACCAACTCTGAAAAGTCATTAAAAACAGTTCACTACCTGAGTCCTCATAGGATTATAGCTTAAACACCTGAAATATACATGCTGATGTTAAAAAAAAATCAATGCATTATATGACTATATGTTCTTGTTTTATTTTATTTTTTATGTTTCATTAAAGTTTTTTTTTAAATGTTAGGCAAAGTTCAAGTTGCAGTTCAGCCCTTCACCCAGCGGGTGTGCTGTAATATCCTTACATTGTGGCTATAGGACGAAAGCTTACTGTTCCCCTCCCTCCTCTTCTCTCCCTTTTCCCTTCTCTCCCCAACTCCCCACTTGAATTTAATTTTGTTTTTCTCTCACGTGGAGTGTAGCACATATAGAAAAAAACAAAACCAGTATTGTTTATTTTCTGGTTTCATATTAGCATCACATACCTTGGGTACTTGTTTTTCCACTCTTGTGATACTTTCCTAAGAAGAAGGTTCTTCAGTTTCAGGTGTCTCTAACTTTGACATTCAAAACTGTGGGTTACATACTGGATTTTTCTGAGATAGTCTCTCTTTTCAAATAGACTAGGTCCTTGCTCGTACAAAGTGCATCGGCCCTGGTTTTTTTGTTCCTAATACCTGGCCACTATCTGTTTATGGTTCTGTCACTTTTTGTTTATCAAGACTATCTTTCTGAACCATTGTATGCTTCCCACCAAGGGCCAACTCTTGTAGAAAAATATTTTAAAATTGTGTATAACCTTTGATATGAAACAGAACTGACATTTTTTATTCTAAATTAACTTGCTTGAGTTTCAGTGCCTAACCTTGACACCGTTTCCTCACCTGTAAGAAGGTGCCATCTAGCATGGAGCATGGTCCTTTATGGGTCTTCGATAAAGATTTTCGGAAGGGTAATTCCCTCAGAAGAAAGTCAGTGAAGGAGGCTGTTTGGCCAAGGCAAGAAAAAGTATCTGAAGTTGAAAATCCCAGTGAACAGCGTGGGACAGGGTACCCTGAGATTGCCGCTGTCTAATGGGCCATGTCTGACACACGTGAAACAAAAGTCACCAAATGCAGAAGGAAGAACGGGAGAAGAAAGAGTTGTATTTCAAGTTCATACAAGTTATCATCAAGTTTGGAAATACCCTCTGGGTGCCCAGCTCCAGGTAAATATTTTTTTGAAAATCCAAGAAAACACCTTTTCTCACCTGTGAGTTGAGGCTTTTCTCCCAAGCAGCTTAATTAGGGCAAAAAGATGAATCGATAGGTTTGTCATGTGGGCACAGAATGGACATTTTATCGAAAGATTACTAGCTGAGCCCCTGTGAAAGGAGTTTATTTAACTCATCCCTCCCCACCACCTCTCTGCTTTCTTGTCCCTTGATTTCTTTACCTGATGGAGGTTAGAGAAGTTTACTAGAAATATTCTTTGTCCCTGAGCAAACAAAGCTGTCTGTTAGGTTGGATTGTGTTAATACAGGATGAGTTACAAGGCTATGGACTTGCTTCTGGTTTCCAGGTATTAGTTGACTCCATTCTATCTTGAGAAAATAGGGGCTTGGACATAGGCTGATGAGGCAGCTTCCACAGATTCAATGAGAAATTGGAAGTGGTTCACTGAGGCAAGACCGGAGGAATATCCTGGGAGAGGGACCAGACTGTTAAGGATCACCTTCTGTTACAGAATGTGGGGACCGGCCGAGCCTCCCATGAGCCCTCTCCACCACCCAGGCATCACTCTGAGTTGCTGCGTGTCGGCTGCCTGCGAGGCACCCTGCAACGTGGAACCTAGTCAGAGAGGGAGGCGTGGACAGTCACAGCACAGTGCCAAAGGAGAGTTAACCAGGTCATCGTGGGAAAGGGAAATTGAAACCCTGAGTGTAGCGTTTTCACATTCTCCTCTTCATGTCTATGGAAATGCACGTGCTTTTCCTGTGGGCCAAGGCTTCTTCCTGACCCATTGTTTTGGCCAAACAGCATCACCCCAAGCTGTCAGTTGAGGCCAAAGAGAAGGGGAACAGGGCGTGAGACTTAGCCATCCAAGCTAGCAGTAACTGTGCACTCTCAAGGACTGCTTCATGGAGGGGCTGAGGTCAAGCCCAAGACTTGCGTTATTAACGAGAACCCAGGATGAATTGAGTGTCAGAAGAAATCTGGCCCTAAAATCTCTCCTGTGACTCATTGCCAGCACAGAGTTCCACTCCTTTAGCCCAATACAAAGCACAGGAAATGCTTATTACACAGAGAAGGAAACAGCTTCATCACTTAGACTGAAATGACCAAGTACGGCTCCGACTGCCACCTGTTGGTGGCATGTAGATTTGACTCACCTTTGATTTGGAAGACACCTTTTCTGGAATCTAGGAAAGTTGGCAACTAAAAATCTTAAAGTTACAGAGATGCTAATATACACTGAAGTGTCAACTGGGGTTTTCCTGGGGGTGAAATTTTCTCTTTTTATGCTAGGCTGGGATGTTTTGAAATGTTAGCATTTTATAATGAGTTTATCTCCTTGTGTACTCAGAAGAAAAGAACAACCATCCTAGAAAACTGAAAATGTATCAATGGAGTGGACCTGGGACAATCTACTTTGTTAAAAGGTATTATGAACTGGCAAAATGGCATGACCAGAAACTGGGAAAGAAAGGAGGCTCGGGTGGTGCCTGTGGCTCAAAGGAGTAGGGCGCCAGCCCCATATGCCGCAGTCGGTGGGTTCAAACCCAGCCCCGGCCAAAAACTGCAAAAAAAGAAAGGAGGCTTTTCTAAATTGATTACCTTCTTATTGATTTTACTTTTACTTGTGTTTGGCAGATGTTCCTGACTTACTGTGGTGGATAGACATTAATAAAACCTACCACAGCTGTTCTCAGAATTCATTGAGAAAATATATATTAAGTGCCTCCTGGCTACTGGGTTCCTGTGGCTCCTGCCTCTGACAGTTTCATGTGGGATATAGTCAAACTTGAGTCCAAGTTGCCGTCAGTGCAATCCAGACTACAGGTAGATATTCAAGAGTAATGCCATGTGTAAGGTACCAAATGCAGGACCAAAGACTCCCAGTGCCCCAGAGAAGTGATATGATGGCTCCAGAAGCCATTCGTCACGTTGGACAGGCAATGGTCAACTGACACAATCTTCCAGATGCAGCTTCCCAGCACACGAGAGCTAGGGGGAACCTCAGACCACAGATGGAGGCTGGTTCCTCTAATTTTACTACAAGGGAAGCTGAGACACCGAAAAGTGAAGGCACTTGGCCAGGTATCTGAGCAGCAGTGCTATCACCTTTCTGCTGGAGCTAAAAGATGGGCGTGATGGGGCCCTCATCCTCCTGGTGCCTGGTGGGACAGACAGATGTCTACACTAATCGTTTCACTTAGTGTGGTAAGTGGATAACTTTGAGACATGCAGGCCTATGAGGAGGAAAGGAGGCCATGCCGTGTAGGCCTTGCCTAGCTCATGCTTGGGGACAGAGAACACAGCCCCCTGGATACAGCCCCTTGGAAGACAGTCTGTTTGGCCACCACGGTTCATGGCTTCAAGTCCCGTCTGTCAAGTTCATTCAGCCTCCATTTGCATCTTGGCAGTCCTCACTGCATAGGGTTTTTTGTGAGGCTGATATAATAGCACAGTGTTGTAGTATTTTAGCACACGGTGTAATTCTAGAAGTCTTTAAGACAACTGTTCATCCTACATCCTTCTACAAAAGGGTTATATCCAGTGGTGGCCAGTTCCATATTAAATAAAGAAAAAGGTTCCTAAAAAGTGAATTTGCTTCTTTGTGTTATAGTCATCTTTTCAGGTCTGAGATCATCACCCCAACTTCTGTCCCAAGACCCTGGGGGCTACTTAGGCTAGGCCAGCAGTGGGTTCCAGGTACAAACCCAATCCTTTCAACACAGGCTTCTTCTTCCCAGAGCAGACCTACAGCTCAGGGATAGAGGTCCCACAGTGCCCACCCTCAACCCCCAATAAAGATGCCCGTTTGAGCCTCAGAGGTACTAATTCAAGCTGTTTACCTCTTATTGCTGGGAGAGGTACGGGAGTCTGGCAGTTCCTTTTAATGCAACTGGATTAATTGCCTGCTCCGAAAACAGCTCGATTCTAAATGCTCCTAAATGGCCTCTAATACCTGTAATCTTCCCTCCACCAAGTTGCCCTGCCGCATTACTAGAGCAGGGCTGGTTCTGGGAACCCATTTGCTTAGTAAACAGCAGGCAGCATTGCGGGAGGCCAAGGAAATCAGGCTCTGTTCCAAGGGAAGGCTGAGAAATGGATAAAAGTTCCACTGGCCTATTTACCAGCCTAATTTGATTCCAGAAAATCAAGCAGAGAAATTTGGGCTGGCCTGTTCCACAAACTCAGTGCTCCCTTGGTAGGCCTGGGCTATCAAATGTGGGTGTGCCACCAACTCTCTCAACCTAGCTCCTTCCTGGATGGGCAGTGAGGTGACCCTTTCAGGGACCTTGCTCCTCATTCTAAAGGCCGCTGAGGGAGCAGGCAAGGTACTGGGTTGCCTTTCAGGCAGCCAGCTACCTGAAAACCAGAATAGGGTGGTGGCTAGCTCTGGAAAGGCAGCGTGTGCTTGCTTAGGTGCCTACTCGCATGATAACAGATGAGCAGCAGGTGTCTTTATTCCCTCCCTGTAGGCCAGTGATGCTGAGGATCATGGAAAGAAATTAGACTGGCTGTGTTTACTCAATGCTCCCAGCATTTGAGCCCACTCCTGCCTCCACTGGGAGCTTTCCCCATACCAACACTCAGCCACGAGCCCTTGGCAAACAGTCACCAGCAGAGCGTGTGTGTGGATTTCCACAAGGTAGGCATTGGCCGACCGACACATCCAGTGTGTGGATTTCCACAAGAACGGCATCTTACAAGACAAAGACATCAATATGCAAAACCAGGGCGCCAGAGACCACAGCCAAACAACACTGGGGTGGATAGCAACAGTGCCATTAGTGACGTCGACACCAAAGGCCATGCTTGTCCTCACTCTGCAGCTGTTTCACCCTCTATCTCACCATCATACATAGAAGCCTGTTTCTCCACTTACTGGTTGCCATGTGATCGCTCTGCCTCAATTGTCTCCTCTATAAAATGGGGCCAACCATCATATCTATGACACAAGGTGATTGTAGGGATGAAGGGAGCTTATTTACAAGGTTCAGTGTCTGTCGAACACTCAGGATGCCCCTGGTGCTATGCTAAATACTTGATGCATTTACTCTGTCTTATTGGATCTTCCCACTATCCATGGTAGGTGAGTCCTGCTATTAACCCCAATGCAAAAGAGAAGTGGAGGAAAAGGAGGTTAATGAATCTACTCAAAGTTATATAACTAGTAAATAAGGAGTTATTTGCAAAATCCCTGGCACAGAGAAAGTACTCAATAAAAATATAATTGTTTTGAAAGCTACCATTTCAACCTTTGGGGCAGAAAAGGGTTCATGACCTCAGGAAAGTGCTGGATTAGTTGGAATGAATGGCTGATGAGACCAGGTAGTCAATTCCTGAGAATGGCCCTGACCGTGATGGGGCCTGTATAGAGAGGTCGAGTGCATGTCTTTGACGTCCCCACAGCAAGACAAGGTTTAAAATGGGCTGGGTTCAGGCAGTATGGGTTACCGGAGACTCAGTGCCTACTCCTTGGCCACTGGGGATGGCCAGAATAGATTAGAAGCAACACCGAGACAGCAGGGACTACCAGAGGTCACTTCATCACCTTGGGTTGCAATGACCTCATCTGTAAATTGCATATACAGGTACCTTCCCTGTCTACTAATAGGAGGCTTATGCAGACTCAGTAAGATTGGCCTAGAATGGTTATTCCTCACAATGTCTCAGAAAGTAAGGAAAATCTCCCGGATTAGGTATAAGGCAGAAACCGATGTCCTACCAAGCAGAAGCCTGAGAGCTGGGCTACAGAGGGGATCTGAGGGTGTCATTTTTTTAGCTGTTACATAAGCAACAGCTCCCCATATGCCAGGAAGATTTTATTTTTCAAATCAAAAGGTACAGCTAACATGCTCAAAAGCTACCTATGCCCCACACATTATCTCCTTTAAACCTCAAAAAAAAAAAAATACGATCAGAGAAATTTTATTCCAATTTTACAGAAGTCAAAATTTCTTCCCAAGAAATTAAATGACTCACCCAATGGCAGATGGCTGACAACTTGGAACTCTAGGTTTGAAACTGAGGCTATCTACTTCCAGTAGTCTTACCAGAGATTTTTATTCTATCTTCAGGACCTAGAGCTTCATTTCGGTGCCTCAGTATATCTATTAGAAGACCCCTGCATTCCTCTGGGTGAATCTCAGAAACATGCACCCCATGAGCTATGAGAATGCCATGATTGTTCTGGGCACACATCTATAAACAAAGATATTAACAGCTCACTCATTGGGTGTCTCAAGATTAAATGAGAATATGGTGAGATGCGTATCACAACACAAGAGAAGAAGCCCCACTTCCCTATTCCTTGGGCAGATGAAATAACATTAAAATTCCTTTAATATTAAATGCCAATAAAGATGAGGGGACAGTCACTCTTATGTACCTAGAAGAAGTATAACTTGTTGAAGTCACATAGGAGAACAATCGGCAATTATTCTAAAACCTTACTTCCAGACAGCTAGCTATAGGAGTCATTAAAACATTTGGGGGATAATGATCAAACATCACAACCAATCTAAGTGTCTATGGATGGACTGATGACTGAATATCTTTGGCAGATCCTTATGTGGAAGGTCATATAATATTATACAATAAAAAGAATTAGGTTAATTTACAGTTGCTGAGTTGAAAAAAATCTCTAAGAAGTGGAGAAAAGTGGAAAAAAGAGTTTGGGATATTACCAAATATTATTTAAGTTGAAGACAAAGCTCAAATATGACAATAACTTGTCATACATGCACATATGTACATATACATATGTACATACATTACATATCCATATATATACGCATGTGAAATACATTGGATTAAGCCTGCAAAGATATATATACTGCTGACACTGTATATAGCAGTGAGAGATACTTATTTTTCTGCAATGCAACTATATTTATATGTGAATTAATTACTTACAAGAGTAAAAACAATAATAAAAATGGCAGTTATAATTACAGTGTATTAAGTAACATAAATCAGGCAATAAACAAGTTTACTTCTTTAGTACGCTTGCTGTAACTGATATACTTTCTGTGCCATCTCTTTTAAAAAATTTTTTCACTGAAATGAAAATGATGATCTTCAGGTTGCTGGTCACGAAAAGGGGCTTTCTCAGTTAGCAAGCACAGTCCCAGCGCAAAACGACTGCCTGAGTTTGGTTTTCTTTCCATCTCTTCTTCCTTCGGCAGGTCTTTCCTGAGCACTGACCATGCCCCGAGCTCTAAGCTGGGTGGTGAAGACACAACGGGAAACGGGCTAGATGCCTTCCTATCCCCAGTACACCACAGTCTAGCCAGCAAAGCAGACAGATGAACTCAGGCCTACAACACACTGTGCCTTGCTGAGACTGCAGGGGCAAAGGCAGACTCTTCACTGATGTTTGAAACAAAGTAGGGAGCACAACTTGTTTTGTGTCTGGCTCACACCCTTCATGTGACCTGCTGATCTGAGCATAGTTTGATTCCCAATGGATTTCTGAAGCACAGTAAGAATGAACATAGCTATTGAGCTTTAACTATGCATCAGTGTCATTCCAACATTTACATGACACATGTACATTTTACATTGTCCCCACAAAGTGGGTACTATTACAGTCATTTTACAGATGAGAAAAGTGAGCCACGGAGATTTTAAAAATACATAAATAAAACACTGAGAATTTATCTTCCCACTGCTTTCCTAACCAAAGATTCCCAGCTGCTCAACATGATGTACACACCAAGGCTTTTTCTCCAAGACTCCTTGGACAAGAGTCAGCAGTAGTTGGACAGAGGAAGAAAAGATGGATTTGTGCTAAATCTTATATCCCCGGTCAGTAGGATTTAATAGGTTCTGTAAAGAGGAACCTAATTTTTTAGTAAACCTAAGTATGTAAGTGGGTCTTTAATAGCCCCTAATAAGAGAAGCATCTTACTAATTGCCACTAATGCGATTAGCAGAAATAATTGGCTACTCAGAAATATTACATGGCAAGTCACATAGGGGTCAGCCTGTGCCACTATTGGGAACACTATCGCTCGGTATGGAGTGTGAGACAATTGGCCTCAAAGGGTACCTTGATGTTCTCATACATTCCTCTCAGGAATCGTGAGTATATTGTGTTGAACAAAGGTGAAGAGATACTTCTAACTATTTATCCAGGCTACTGCACTAACAGTAATCTACCAGTCCCAATGCCCTGTCACCTCTGCACGCAGCTTCTTCATGTCCCCTCTCCACATTAGATTATTCCACTCCCACCCATTTCACTTATTTATCCAAGCTTTGTGGTCCAGATAGCATTCTCCTTCTCTTCTTGATCATAATCGTGTTTTGGTAAACTCCTATTCAAATGCCAACAATCCGTGCAGTTGTTGCTAACTATCTTCTTCAGGCTTTGCACAGTGAGGCATGTACAGACTTCTATTTCACCAGCACTTTTGGGTCACTGTGTGTATGCCTACCAGTCTCTTGCATTGACAAATGGGACTGACAAATGTTCTGTATCTTCAGATCCTAATTTCAGTTTGTGGCATTCAGTAAGACTTGATATTTGCTGATTAGTTGGCTCTGTATTGCCAGCCTGGACATAGGGCTAGGGTCAAACTGACTCTGGTTTGGGGATTGTGAGTATAGACTTAGGAAACATGAATATTGGATTGCCAGGGAATCACGTGATATTCCTACTAACTCCGTGTGTTTCTGATCTCCGTGAATCAATACACTAGAGAATCTCCATCACTTTCTTGATCACCCATTGTTTAACTCATTGATCAACGTCAATGTATCTATTTCTTTAGTTCCTCTCTAATCAACCTCCTCTCTACTAGAGGTCTCAACATTTCTCACCAGATACAGATATCTGGAGAGAGTACCAAATGTGAAGAGAGAGATCAAAATACATAGCAGAACAAAACAATTTAGAGAGATTATTCTGTGTTAATACTTAAAAGAAAAAACCTAAAACAATTACTAACATCCCCAGAGAGATGAGACCATATTATAAAACTGTGAACAAAATATTAGAAACTAAGAAACATTCAGAAAACAATAAAGAACTCTTGAAAATTATTAAAAAATATGATAGTATATAGTATAAGTCAATAAAAGGGCTACAAGATGAAGCTCAGGAAATCTCCTGTAGAGAAAAAAAAACCCAAATATTTGTAAAATAACAAAAAATAGGAGTATTATAGGAAAAAAATCCAGCTGTTTCAATATCTAAATACAGGCAGACCCTGGGTTATGAATGAGATAGGTCTATAGGTTTGTTGGTAAGTTGAATTTGTATGTACGTTGGAATAGGTACATTTACCCGCAATAGTCGTCATTCATAACTGTGAGTCGTTTGTCAGTCAGACATTCACAACTCGGGGACTTACTGGAATAGCCTCCACTTATAAGTGTGAGTTGTACACAGTCAGATGTTTGTAATTCACGGATTGCCTGTGCTAAAGTTCCAGAAAGATAAAGCACAGAGAATGAAGAGAAAAACCCACAAAAGAAGCCAAAACAAGGTCCTCAGTGAGAAGGATGAGTATTGTCAGAATGAAATAGCCATGAACTCAACCAAATACATGGATAAAATTAATCCATTGCATCCGTAAAAGTTAGACAATTGTGTAAATTTAGAATTAATGAGACACTGATCACGTTGTACAAGTTCAGACAGGGAGTGGGGAGCAATTGCACAAGAATAGAAAATATTAGCAAATACTTAGAAGTAGGATGGCTGTACTTGTCTCAAATCCCACTCACTACCTTCCAAGCAGAAGGAAAGTAATCACTCACTGATGTGAGGGTCAGTGACAGTCTTCACGCACTGTCCTCCTTCACGTGTCCATTTTCTTAGGAAGTTGCCTAAGGAAATGCCCTGCAAGACGGGAAAAGAAGGGAGCACTGATGCAGGAGTGAGGCGTAAAGAACCCCTGGGTGAAGGTCCCACATGGGGGGACGCAGAGAGCAAAGTGCCAGAGCACAGCAAGGCAGCAACTCTGGGAGAACTTTCTATTGGAGTCTGAAATTGAGAAAAAATAACTGAAGCATCTGAATATCTCAAAAAGAGCTTCAGATAATTGGCAAAGTGTTGAAGCTGAATTAGTAATAAAAACATAAAAATGGAGCAAACAAACCGTAAACAAGGCAAATATTAGCTCCAGGGAAAACATAATAGTTGTGCAGGAAGGGAAAATAATCATAATTTACTGCATGGTTCAGTTCTGGATGGCATTTACATAGTCAAAATATTGTAAACACTGAATGTTGATCTAACCAAAATTAGGATATAACTTTATTGGAAGAACAGGGAAAGTGGGTGGGAAGGATGCCTGTGTGAGTGTTCAGTGAGGAGAGAAGGGAGAGTGAAATTATCCTTCTCAGCAAGAAGTTAATAGGCAATAGCAAAGGGGAAGAATCACTAGTATCAATAAAGATTGCCCATTCAGAGATATGAGGTTAATATAACCACAAGCAGGTGGAAAGTGCTTGCTTGTAGGTGAGAGGGGAGCCAGAATCTACATGTATTCCTATCATACCTCTAAAAAACAATTTGACTATTTAAACCATGTGCTTGAAAAACCTGGAAATTCAGATTTTATGTGATGCCAAAAAAAGGCCAATAAGATGATGCTAAATTTCATGTGAAAAATGAACAACCTCCATTATCAGACAACTCTGAAAAAGAGGCATGTGTAGGGTATAGATTAGCTATCTAAGCTAATAAAGCATATTTTACGTTTCATTAAAAAAACTATATGATCACGGTATATTAGCAGACAAGAAGAGTATAGACAAAACGTAGCAATATATCAACAGATAGTATAGATTTAGAGTATGATAGAGGTGGAATAAAAATCAGTGGGAAAAAGGATAGATTATTTAGTAAATAGTGCTGGGTGGCTGGCTACACAGAAAACATGCAACTGGGTTCATACCTTACACAAAGGGTTAAACTTCAGATGGATCCAAGAATCAAAAGTTTAATGCAAAAGATGAAAGTACTGTGTATAAAAGTAATAAAAGAGGGCACTCTTATGATAAAATGAATTTTTTTCTGGGTAGATGCCCAGTAATGGGATTATAGGATCAAATGGGATATCTAGATTGAGTTTTTTGAGGATTCTCCATACTTCCTTCCAAAGGTGTTGTATTACTTTGCAGTTCTACCAGCATTGTAAAAGAGTTCCCTTCTCTCCACATCCATGCCAGCATCTGCAGCTTTGAGTCTTTGAGATGTGGGTCATTCTCATTGGGGTTAGGTGATATCTCAGGGTGACAATTAATGCTAGCACATAGCAGGGGTTGGGGGACTGGGGTAGCAGAGAGAAGGAAGGAAAGAGGGGGATGGGGAAGTCATGGTGTGTGATATAACTCTTGGGGGTGGACACAATTATAAGAGGGACTTTATCTAACAAATGCAAGCAGTGTAACCTGGTTCTTTGTACCCTCAATGAATCCCCAACAATAAAAAAAAGAGGCTACTCTTTATATACTTGGATTTGAGAGAGCCCAAGTATGCCATAGAACCCAGAAGCCATAAGAGGAAACATTGATAAAATATATTGAATAAAAACTTAAAAAACCTATGTGGCTAAAATTACCATAAAGCAAAGTCAAAAAATTTTAAACTGAAAAAAATAATTATAATTCACACTTTTCTTAATATAGAAGAATAAGGTTGTTCCTTATTCTACTATAAACAGCAGAATAAGGAACAACCACCCAACAGAAAAATGGGATAGGAAATAGCTTCTGGGGAAGAAAAACTATAAATGAATCATTAACACCTGAAAAGATGCTCAAATTAATTCCTAATTGTAGGCACATGAAATAAAATTTTACTGGGATCTAATACACACATGTGTATTAGACTAAAGAAGTTAAACAAGGGTACTTTATTAGTGAGGAAGTAGGGAAAACAAGCACTCTTTCTGTAAGAAATGTAAAATGATACAATCTACACAAATAAGATAATTTCAATCTATGAAAATTACGTCTACAACTAACTTGGGACCAAATATTCTACTTTTAAGACTTTTCCTATTAATATACTCACACATGCATGAAATAATGTTTATAAGAACAAATGACTGCAAACTATTTATATATCTATTAGCAGGGAACTGTTAAATCCACCAAATTTCATTCATATTATAAAATAATGACAGCCATAAAAAAGAACAAAACTTCTTCATGTGTTTGAGTGACTTTCAAGATATAGTGATAAGTGATCAAAAAAAGATGCTATGATATGTTTACTATTATCTTGGTTTAAAAAAAGAAAGGTGTTGGAAAGTTGTGTGTAACATTGGATTACTCATGCATCATATTTATGTACTTGTCAACTCTGTACCTTGATCCACCACCGAGAACGAAACTGGGAAGCTAAAGGAGGATAGGAAGGTAAGTTATTGCACAGGCAACCCTCAGGGAGGCTATTATTACATGAAGGCTATTATTACAATAAAGCAAATCACTAGCCACACTTATCTTTACCCACAAGTTGCTGGTTTCCCAGGATGCATAAAAGTTATATTTACATCATACATTAGTCTAGTAAGATTTCAATAGCATTATGTTCAAAAAATACATATATACCTTAATTTAAACATACTTTATTTTTTTATTTTTTATAGTGTCTTATGTACATATGATCATGGAGGCCACTAACACTGATCAACATGAGCTAAAGTCAAATAATTACTAAAGATCAGAACAAGAGAATATGATGAAAAGAGAGGGGTGATAATTTGATGCACCCAAGAGACAGTCACTCTGTAGTACATAATAGCCTAAAAGTTATTTAAAATGAATATTCTGTAGAAAGACGTTCTGTCTTCAAGACGGCAAATTAGTGTATATCAATTTCAACATTTTCCTTAGGGAAGGGCTAAACCAATGTGATATATCTATATAGGTCATTCATTTGATAACAGATTTTTACCCTTTTGTATGAAATGAGATATAATTTGATTTAACTAGGTGAATTGTAGAATAAATCAATATTCAGATCAAGGCTTCATATATAAATCATGATTGATTGATTTGCTAACAGATTAATTTTACTATATATCCAGACTCAGTGATGAACAAAATTGATGAGATTCAGCAGGCATATATTTTAATTGGACTTGAAGTTCACTACAATGAAAAAAGTTAATATGTATTTGTATACATACTTGACATGTATATACACAAATATTCATATATATAGATAAGGGAAGGGTCTGTAAACTTTTTGCTAAAAAGTGCTAAAGATCATCTGAGACTTCAGCAAAGATGGCTGCTGCCTGGTCAGGGTGGTGGTTGCTGAAGGTTGAGGTGGCTGTGGCAATTATTTCAGAATAAGACAACAGTGAAGTTTGCTGCATATACTTTTTTTCCTTTCATGAAAGATTTTTTGGTAGCTTGTGATACTGTTTGATAGCATTTCACCCCTTGTAGAACTTCTAAAACTGGAGTCAGTCCTCTTATATCCAGCTACTGCTTTGAATTAAGTTTATGTAAAATTCTAAATCCTTCATTGTTATTTCCACAATGTTCTCAGCATCTTTATCAAAATTACATCTCAAAAAACCACTTTCTTTGATCATCTATAGGAAAAGACTCCTCATCTATTAAAGTTTTCTCAGTTGATTACAATGATTCAGACATATCTTTTCGCTCTACTTTTAATTCTAGTACTTTGTTATTTCTACGACAGCTCCTATTACTTTCTTCACTGAAGTTTTGAACCCCTTAAGGTCATCATGAAGGTTGGAATCAGCTTTTTTCAAACACCTGCTAATGTTGATATTTTGACCTTCCCCCTTACAATACAAATATTCTTAATGGCATTTGGAATGGCAAATCCTTTCCAGAAGGCTTGCAATTTACTTTGCTCAGATCCATCAGAGAAATCAATATTTATGGCAGCTATAGCTTTACAAAATGTCTTTCTTAAATAGTAAGACCTTAAAGTGGAAACAACTCCTTATTTTATGGGCTAAAGAATAAATTTGGGGTTAGCAGGTATGAAAACATTAATCTCATTGCATAGCTCCATCAGAGCTCTTGGTGACCAGCTACATTGTCAGTGGGCAGTGATATTTTGAAAAGAATCTTTTTTTTTTTTTTTGCTGAGCAGTAGATCTCAACAATGGACTTAAAATATTCAGTAAATCATGGTGTAAACAGATATGCTGCCATTGAGGCTTTTTTGGGTCATTTAAAGAGCACAGGCAGTTTCAGTCTTCTACAGGTCGCCAGTCAATTCACCCAGCTGCATTTGTTAAATAGGGAATCTTTCCTCCAATTTATATTTTTGATAGGCTTATCAAAAATCAAATGATGATAAGTGTCTGGGTTCACCTCTTGGTCTTCAATTCTGTTCCATACATCTACCTCTCTATTTTTGTGCTAGTACCATGCCATTTTGATCACTATCGATTTATAGTATAGTCTGAAGTCTGGAAGCATTATTCCTCCCGATTTGTTTTTATTTCTGAGTAATGTCTTGGCTATTTGAGATTTTACTGTTTCTATATAAAATGAAGTACTAATTTTTCCAGGTCCTTTGGGAAGTAAGTTTGGAGAATACTCAGAGATCTAAATGTAGACCTGCTGTTTGATCCTGTAATTCCTCTTCTAGGTGTATGTCCAAAGAACCAAAAATCATTTGGCAATAAAGATATTTGCACCCGCTTGTTCATTGCACTTCAATTCCTAATTGCCAAGTCATGGAAGAAGCCCAAGTGCCCATTGACCCATGAATGGATTAATAAATTGTGGTATACGTATACCATGGAATACTAAGCAGCATTAAAAAAAATGGAGACTTTACTTCTTTTATGTTTACTTGCATGGAGCTGGAAAATATTCTTCTTAGTAAAGTATCTTACGAGTGGAAGAAAAAATATCCAACGTACTCAGTACTACTGTGAAACCAATTTATAATCACTCACACTTGCATATGAAAAATGAAACTCAACTATAGCGTAGGATGAAGGTGGGAAGGGGATGTAAAGGGGAAAGGTGGCAGGTGGGTTGTTAGAGGGAGGGTTATTAGGGGGACCACACCTATGGAGCATATTGCAAGTACAAGTTGGATTTATCAGGTGTAGAACACAAATGTCTTAATGCTATAATTGGGTAAATGAGATAAAGGCTATGTTGATTAGTAGGATGTAAGCACTCCAATTTGTGCAAATAACCAACACACTGAATCCCATAATTGTATAAATGTATTCATGATCTATGTACAAATGACTTAATAAAAAAAATAAATAAAAACCACAGACAGAGTAGATTTGGCATAATACTTAAGGGTCCTAGGATTTGGGGAATAGTAAATAAGCACTATCTTCAACTGAAAGTCATTACCTATATTAGCTACTACCAAGAGAGTCGGCCTATCTTTTAAAGCTTTGAAGCCAAGCATTGACATTTTAGCTATTAAAATCCAGATGGCATTTTATAGACATCATTTAGAAGGCTGTTTTGTCTACATTTAAATTTTGTTATTTAGGTTAGCCACTTTAATCAATGATCTTTGCTAGATTTTCTGGATAACTTGCTGCAGCTTCTATATCAGTATTTGCTGCTACACCTTGCATTTTCATGTTATAGAGATGACTTCTTTGCTTAAACCTCATGAAACACATCCGATAGGTTCAAACTCTTCTTCTGCAATTTCCTCACTTTTCTCCACCTCTGTGGAATTGAAGAGTTAGGAACTTGCTCTGAATTAGCTTGAGGGATTGATATGGCTGGTTTGACTTTGTATATGTATCCAGACCATTCAAGTTTCCCCCATATTGGCAATAAGGCTGTTTTGCTTTCTTAGCATTCATGTGTTCATTAGAGTGGCATGTGCTATTTCCTTCAAGAACTTTTGTTTTGCATTCACAACTTGGCTAAGTGTTTGGCCTTAGAGGCCTCATTTTCAGTTGATTCCACATGCCTTCTTCACTCAGCTTAATCATTTCTAGGTTTTGATTTAAACTGAGAGATATGTGGCTCTCCTTTCATTTAAACACTTAGAGACCAATGCAGGATTATTAATTAGCTTAATTTCAATATTGTTGTATCTCAAGGAACAGGGCGGCCTAACAGAGGGAGAGAGACAGAGCAATAGTGGTCAGTGGAACAGTCAGAACACACAGTTGTCCATTAAGTTTGCCACCTTCTATTGGTGCATTTTGTAGCACCCTCCAAAAATTACAACAATAACGTCAAAAATTACTGATCAGAGATTACCATAACAGATGTGATGATGGGGAAAATATCTGAAATTATTACAAGAATTATCAAAATGTGACACAGAGACGAAAAGTGAGCACACACTATTGGAAAAATAGCACTGATAGACTTTAACACAGAGTTGCCAAATGCCCTCAATTTATAAAAAAAAAAAAAAGTAATGTCTGTGATTCTCAATAAAGTGAAGTACAATAAAATGAGGTATATCTGTGTGCTCTTTTGTGTCTTTTGAATAACAAATGTGTTACCTATTTAGAAAACTTCACATTAAATTATATACAAGGATTATATACCCTTAGAGATTATTGGAATGTCTAAGCAAACTAAGAATAAAGGATAATATTCCTAACTTGGTTAAAGATTATATACCTCAAACTTGTAATAAATAGTATACATTTTATGTCAACTTTAGAAATATCCCCTTTAAGATTAAAACTAAGAAACAAATCCATACTATCTCTGGTTCTGTTTATCAAAAAAGAAGAAAGGAGCAGTCTGAGGTGGACATATGGGTATCAGGAGGAAAGGAATATACTTGCCATTATTTGCAGAAAATACAATCATATATATGGAAAATGCAACACATATGAAAAACTATTAGAATCAATAAAAGTTTTACTAGGTAGGTAGCTGGATATATTATCAACTCACAAAAATCAATAGCATTTTTCCACACCATTAGTAAGTAGCTGAAAATCATTGCATAAAAAAGATATACACTATGGCCAAACAAACAAATAAAAAACATTTAAAAACCAAAATCCAATAATGGACATAGAAAACTGAACAATGCTAGGATTCCTTGCTCTTGGACAGGAAGAAATGATATAATAAATATGACAGTTCTTTGTTAAATTAATCTGAAAACTAGTGCAATCTTATAAAAATTCTAACTGGGCTTGTATAAGAACTAGAATTTTTTAATTTAAAATTGATAAGAAAGAATAAAATCCCACGACTAAGTAAGATGGAGTATGGGATCTTGCTCAATCCAATATTAAAAAGGCACAGTTATAGCGGAATTTAACAGTGAGCTCTGAGATAGACCGCTGAAAATATAAATATATATTATATGGTAAAGGTTAAACTGCACATCAATGGTAAGTGATGGACAGATTAGTAGATGTGCTACAAATACTGGCTTACTCTATGCAGAAAAATAAAGCATAAATCACAAAGATGGATTTAAAACAGATTAAATAACAAAACATGAAAAATAAAACTAAAATTAATAAAAGAAAATAGATTGATCAGATCCCAGTAATATATTTTTGATGTTGCTTTAATTACCTGGGGAGGTCCTCCTCCTCATTCTCCCAGGTCAATTTTTTCACCTGCACTTTCTCCAAGAATTTTTATAGTTTCATGTTCTTTAACCAGTGACAGTCAATTTTTGTTAGAGAAGAAAGGTGTGGGTCCAGTTTCAGTCTTCTACAAGTTGCCAGCCAATTTACCAGCACCATTTGTTAAACAGGGAATCTTTCCCCCAATTTATATTTTTGATAGGCTTATCAAAAATCAAATGATGATAAATATCTGGGTTCACCTCTTGGTTTTCAATTCTGTTCCATACATCTACCTCTATTTTTGTGCCAGTACCATGCTGTTTTGATCACTATCGATTTGTAGTATAGTCTGAAGTCTGGAAGCGTGATTCCTCCTGATTTGTTTTTATTTCTGAGTAATGTCTTGGCTATTTGAGGTTTTTTCTGTTTCCATATAAAATGAATTACTAATTTTTCATGATCTATGTATATATGATTTAATAAAAAAAGAAAAAAAAAGGATAATATATTTGTGACTTCAGGGCAGAAGACTTAAAACTTGATAGGTTCACATGATAAAGCAAAGCACTGAGGAATTTTGTTAGATAAAAATTATGAATTTATGTTCAATAAAATAGACGAAACAGATTGGGAAAAGATAATATCTTAAAACAACTGAATAATATCTAGAATATTAATGCAACTCATGAAAATGTAACAGAAAAAAAACTGACACCCTTCCTCCAAAAAGCATTCAGAAGTTATGTGTACAATTAATAAGAAAGAGGAAACATAAAATGTTAATAATCATTGGATTAATGCCCAAACTCATTAGCTATCAGAGTAATGAAAAGTAAAGCAACCTACTGTCATTTACAGTGAACAGATTGGCAAAGAAATAGGAAGCTAGGTGGTGCTATCAATGGCAAAGTCTTGGGAATAAAAAACTCCTGATTCCAACTTGGGGAGCATAGACTGGTGCAATCATTGTGTAAACAATCTGTGACGCAGAAGTTCAAACCCTGAATTACAACCCAGAGAACTTTTCACAGAGCTCTGTGAAGGGATGTGAATCAGAATATCTCATTAAGTGGTGATCTGGAGGCAATCTGATCAACCATTGGGGGGATAGGGATTACAAAAATGTAGACTATGAATTAGAAGTAATGGGTGGCTCACACCTACAGTCTCCCAGATGGACCTGAACATTAGTGGTGATGGAGCAAAAAGTATGAAGTAGAGGGAGCTATAAATGATTTATCAGTGTACATGTAAAATATTCTACATAAAACAATTGCAGTTATCTAGAACACAGACAAAGGGATGTAAATTAAATGCATTAAAAAGACAATGAAGGGAGGGACATGAGGGAAGAGAAACAGGAGATAAAAGGGTGACTCAAATGTGCAATAAAGAAGGATCTTTTTATTAACTCATCTAACTGCAGCAGAGGTCAGCAGGAAGTCAGGTTCATCTTGTCTCCACTGGGTAAATATTGAAAAAGTATTGTAAGACTATCCTGCTTATTCATCTGCCTAGAACCCCAGGTAAAGACATGTCCCTCAACAATAGTCTCCACCACAGCTACTAAACAGAGGAAAAGGGTAAACCAACAACCAGCTGTGACCGCACTACCTACTATCCCATTAATCAGACATACTTAGGGTTTCTCTGCTCCACTGTGGAAAACTGTGGTACTAGGTCAGAAAAGTCTCCAGGATAGAGAAGCACCCTGATTTGTTTCCACACCTGTTCTCGATCTTAGCCAAAAGGCTGAGAAATGATATGAGTTGTTTCTAAGTCAAGGACATAAACATTCACTGAATGAATAATTTTGAACTTAAATAAAAGTGTTTAGACAAAGATCAGACTGTATGCATCAAATTAAAAATGGACGTGAACTGTGAATGGTTTGAGATTTTTGTCATTTTTGGAGGGACTGTGGGCTGGTTTTCAATGGAAAAGCCCTGGGAGCCATTTATTGAATAACTACTTTGTGCCAAGCTCTTTCCATTTATTGTCCTGTACATTCGTGGCCAAGGTGGCAAATCTTAGACCATTCTGTAGCTGAAGAAAGGCTGGTTCTACAGTGAATAGCTATTGTTTTTTTCTTCTGTGTACCTCTTACTCTTCTGAATTGTCATTCCCCTTTCCCATGTTTCCAGGCCAGTTGCCAAACACTTTCCCAACTTTCTTGCCACAGGGATAGGATGTGACCTCAGCAAGGACAATGACAGCCTGTCATTGAAGACTGGTGTCTTATCTCCAGACAACTTTTGTAACTTATTGAGGGTGATCACTAGCAGGTAAAGATAACAAAGAAAAAAATAGTCATGAAAGCAGGAAGGTGCAAGGGAGAGAGGAAGATGGAGAAAATAGAAGACAGGTAAATCCTTCCCTTGGGCTTTTAAATTACATGAGCCACAAAATTATTCTTCTGATTAAGTTTTTTTTTTTTTTAAGTTGATTTGCTATCAGTTGAATCCAATAGAATAGATGGCCTGAGATTACATAGCCAGTAAATGGCAGATCCAGCTGCCAACCTGATGCAAAGCCAAGTCACTCCCTATCAAATCACGCTGCCTTTTGCCTAAGCACAAATTCAGACTAGTTCAAAGGGACCACCTTGGCCCCCAGAATGTTGGACACTCCACTTTGGAACTACTTCGACAGGGAGCCAAAGCTTCATTCTTCATAGGTAGATCTAACTTTTAGAAATTGCCCAAGCTTACATCTCTGGAATGAAAGGGAAAATCCAGAAAACATTTTTCAAAATTACAGAGTGACTGGAAGGAAATAAGAATGACAAGGTGCATCTCAAATGCTTGGTTTTGAAGGTGTTTGAAATCCAATTTTGGTTTGAGCCACAGCCCCCTCACTGCAGCAAATAAACTACCACCTAAAGAAGGTGCTTTGAAGAGACGGAGGGTGCAGAAGAAGGCTGCTGGAGTTAGACTCAGTTTTCCCCTTACTGGCTGCATAAATTGATAATGTACTTAATTAACCCCCCTGTGCCACAGAGGCTTCATCTATAAATTGGAGATGGTGATGCTTTCCTCATGGGGTTGTTTTTCATAGATGAAAGGTAATCACTCACGTCAAACATCTGGAAGGATTCTTGCACACTGCTGACCCTTGGTAAATTACATATCTCTCTACATAAGGTATATATTGTATGTATTTATGCATATTAGACTTTTTAAGGCATTAATCCTAGTGTGTTGATTAAAACATCTGCCTTGTTACTCTATCATCACACCCTGCAAAGAGCTGGGCCACTCCCATTTCATACACTCCCCAGTGGGCTCATTCTTTTAGAAATAGTCATCAGGCACACACAAAAAGCAATTTAAATGGTTCATCTTTCCTCTTTTCATCCATAGACAAATTTCAATAATTATCTTAGTCAACCCATTAATTAGTCTAAATTTGCCCAAGCATAATTGATGCTGCCTACACAATTTTCTATAAAAATTTGAAATGGATGGCTAAACAGAGATTTTTTTTTTTCTGTTTGTTTGACTAAGTGCATTTTACCCCCTATGCAAAATGTGTTAGTCAATGCTGATCTGGTGTAATAAGCTGGCTTCGGGTGTTCTTGTCTGCATCTGTGATAGAAAGAAGTTTGAATCTCTGAGTTCATGTTATGCCTTGGCAATTTCTAGCTTGTTGATTTACAGTCTGCTCCTTGAACTCTCTGAGAACACCTGTTGCCTAAGTTGGGTAGTAGGGTCTGGTTGACTTGCTTTGCCTTCTGGAACCCCTCTCTTATCTAGACTTTCAAGATGAACATTGGTCGATTATTATAGCCACATCCTTGAGTCATTTGTTTTTCTGGGCCTTTGCACTACTTATTTGTTGGGTTTCCCCAAGGTTCCATTCTTAATCCTGTTCTGTCATTTGGCAACACTCTATTCTTAGGTAATCTGATTGGTCTCAAACCTTCATTACCATCTGTACAGAAAGAAGGTGCTCTTCATATATTTATATCCACCTACAACACCACCATTTCTGTTTATAATTCTTTCCCAATGTCTAGACAGTTTGCTTTTCAACATTCTGTTCCTCACAGGAACAATTAAGAGAATAAATATGAGCAAACTTGTAATAGTATAAAGGCTCCCAAGTTTTTTGCTGGATTTATGATGGAGACCAGAATGAAAGAATACAAGAAAAGAATAACTTTCACATTAACTTCCTGAACAATTTTAGAAACTCTGGTGATCAGAAGTAGGGGACCACTACTCCATAACCCAAATTGGAAGGGATCATGGAAGTAGCTTCAGAAGAGAGGCATAAAACAAAAAAACAAGCCCACATATAAATAAAAATTCAAAATCCAAAGGTAGTATTTCAAATCCACAGAATAAGTTTGTGGATTATTCAATAGTATTTCATAATAGGTTATATGTATAAAAAATATCCAGTCTTATCCTAAAATAAATGCCAGGTGGAATAAACTCTCAGCATAGTACAAAAGCAAACAAAAATAACACTACAATTTAGGTAAATATTTATGAAATTTGTTTGCATGGGAAAAATTTAAACACATGACTTCAAAGACAAAAGCTATTAAAAATAAATAAATGCAACTGCTCAAAGGATCGTATTTTCTCATTATCATAGACCACTAACACATTCAGAAGTTCATGTCTAAATGGGAAAGTAATTGCCGTACACAGAAACAACAAAGATGGATGCTGTTAATACACGAAGTGTCCATACAAATCAATAAGAGAAAAAGATGAGTGTCCCCAAAGAAAAATGTACCAGGGAGGTGAATTTGTAAGTTACCAAAGATGAAATACATGTAGCTAGCAAGCATGAAAAATGGTACCATTTCGGGTATCAACGAATGGAGAGTTAAAACAATAAGATTTTTGACATATGATATTTTTATGGATTAAAATGAAGAGGAGTCCCAGGTATTGGTGAGAAGGCAGTACTATAAGAACTCCCCCTGAGCAGTGGTATAGTCAATTTTAGAGGTCAGTATGGTCCTTTCTGATCTCTCTATATATTCTACATCTAAACCCTTAAAATGTGAATGATTTTTCACTTGGCAGCTCTGTTTCATGGAATGTATCTTAAAGAATCAAGCAAATCTGCATTGATGCATGTGTGACAATGCTCTCTGAAATGGTATAACGATAGAAAATTAGAAATAAGATACGAATTCAATGATAGACTAGTTCAAATAAAAATCTCTTCCCAAAAGAGTTGCATAATTTCCAATTCCTCACTGCCTCTCATTCTGTCCCACACCCATACCAATCTGTTCTTTCTTCCCCACATACTTTTCTTTCTATCATATACACATTTATTTTCTCTCAACCCATTTTTACTTTCTTTCTTTTTTTTTTTTTTTTATTTTACAGAGACAGGGTCTTACTCTGTCACCCAGACTGGAGTGCAGTGGCATGATCATAGCATACTGCAGCCTTGAATTCCTGGGCTCGAGAGAGCCCGATGCCTCAGCAGGGGACCATAGGTGCCCACCACCATGCCTGGCTAACATTTCAAATTTTTTTGTTGAGATGGGAGTCTCTATGTTGCCTAGGCTGGTCTTGAACTCCTGGCCTCAAGTGATTCCCCCACATTGTCCTCCCAAAGTGCTGGGATTACAGGCGTGAATCACTGCACCCAGCCCACTTTTACTATTTACCCTTCCCCTCCACTCAATTTTGCCATCCTTCTCACTCAGCCATGTCCACCTTCTCTCACACACAATGTTCTTTTTCTTTCTCTCTCTCTTTCCTTCTTCCCTGTCACAAATATGTTTGCTTTCTCTCGATCGCAAACTTTTATTTTCTCTTTTATATCCATTTTTACTTCATGCACACAGTTCTCTTTTCTCTTACACAGGCTTTAACTTTTTGTCCCACACTATCACTTTGACTCATACCTTTTTATTTGCTCTCTTCCCCACATAATCAGTTTCCCTCTCCAGCCCACAGCATTTAAAGGAGCAGGTGAGGTGGCCAGGTCAGAGTCTACAGAGTCTCTGAGCATCCAGGCCTGGGCTGACACCTGAAGCAGATGGCCTGGGAAGGACAAGGAAGCTGTGGAGACAGGAGATGGTTCTTGGGTGCAGCTGATGGGCCTGAGCAGCTGTCTGGATGTTTGGTGAATGGATGGCAGAATCTGGGATGACTTCAGGTTTCTGGCTGGAACAACAGAGTAGATAGAAATGCTATCAAGAGCCTCACAGGAGTGATGGAAGCAGCAGTCCTGAATGTTCCTTGATCCTGGAAACCCTAAATTCTAAGGTAATGTAATATCTGTGGCACTTTCAGACAAAGAAAAAAGCCCTTAGAATAAAAGAGTCCATCATGACACATAGGCAGTCCTTGAATCATGTTTCCTCAACTCTGAACAATTCTCCCTCTTATATGCTATGCGGGACCATCTGTAAAACATTTTTCTCTGCGAACTTAATCTTTATATTGTGATCAAAAAATATTTTTAAAATATTTTCAAAAATAGAGCATGATAGACAATTTTGCCCACTACTGATTAAATGCTGGCCGCATCATCTCTCTGCCCAGTATTATCAATGCAATTAATTATCCACCCCCCCCAAAGGCCCTGCAAAGTGTGAGGGCAGGAAGGCTGCCCTAATCGCTCACTACTGGTCTCAACTGCCTGCTAGAGTGACAGCCACTTAGTGAGCACTCAGAAAATATATTGGAATGAATGAATATTTAAAATCATTCTTCATGTTGTCATTATTATTCTGTACAAACAGAATACTGAGATGGAATGATGGAAGCACTTGGATTTGTGATGATAAGTGCAGGTCCATAAACTCGAGGCAATGATGGAAATCGCTAGGCATCATCGAAAGTGCTACATTTTTAGCCTCAATTGGATGCTCATTGGGCTTAAGCTGGTCAAATTCATGCTCAAGTGGCAATGACAAGGAACAAAATTAAAGATATAATGAATGCTAGAAACAGTGCATTGAAAATTTTATGTAAAATGGTGGTTTATTATTATTTCTTTAGGCCTCTTGAAACAGAACTCCTCACTCTCTACTAGAAAAAGAAAACCTAAGTCATCTGTTCAAACATTGGACGTTTGACTTTTATGGAAATTTTCAGGAAAGTACTGGATTCTGAGGTAGGAGCTCGCTGTTCTAATAGCTTATCAGAATATTTCATCAATGGAGAAAGGTAAATTCTTATCAGCAGGATTATGGGAGCTGAATGACAGACAAGCTCTCTAATGTGACTTTTAGAATAATTCAGGGCATTGATGCTTGAGCACCTGAAGATAAGATGGAAATCTAATGGGTGCAGAGTACCGTGGGCAAAGAAGGAAGGACTTAAAACTCACAGAGGCACTTAGTACATCATCCATTGTCTATCTTCTGATAAAAGATTGGCTAATTAATCAACTGAAAGTGTTCATGCGACTATCCCAGGCTCTGAGGATATAGCCATAGAAACACAGATAAAAATCCTTCCTGCCCTCATGGAGCTGCTAATCTAGGATACAAAGGTGCAAACAGACAATTAAGAAACTAAATAAGTAGATAACATGGAATTAGGATAGAACATGATGAGCAAAATGGAAAAAAAATATAATGGAGATAAGAGTAGGTGGTCCGGGTATTGTGGGACAACTGCAGCCTTCAATGGGATAGTGGAGAAAGATGTGCTGGGTCATGTTATTGTTCAATATCCATGACTTCCTCCCCTCCCAGGCGATTATGCATCCCTGCCACAGCCGTGTGACCTGGAGTCCTCCCCTGCTGGCTGAGCTGACTTCCCTGCCCCTCCCCGAGATACGAGATGTGCCATTATGATATGCTTTGACCAATGGAATGTAAGCCGAGGTGTCAGATGCCACATCCTAGAGGAACACACTTGCGTGTTCAGCTCAATCTCTTACTTCTTCTTTCTGCCTTGAAAGTGAAAAGGGAATGTCCCAGGCAAGGCCTAGGTTCTGGAATGAGAAAACACAGGGAGGTAGTCACAGCCCCCCCAGCCAACCCCCGCCTACGGAGGATGTGAGTAAGAAGGAAAAGTTTGTTGTATAAGACAGTAACATCATTTTCTGTTACCACAATAAGGCTGACTCATGTAAAAAGCCTTCCCAAGAAGGTGGCATTTAAGCAGAGACCAGAAGGAGAGAAGATGATGGAACCGAGGCCCAGAGAAGTAATGCGACTCTCTTCAATGGTGAAGACTGTGTGAAAAATCTTTCTCCCTGGGGTTGTTCACACTATCTCTTACGATAGGGATCTGCCTTGCTAAAACCACAAAACCCACATAGCTGGCAAGATTTCTCCACCCTGGCCGATTATATGCGCAGCCTCTCTCCCTAAGTAGGGTCCAGAGGCAGTAAGTCTCCAACAGCCAAACCAGCCCCAGTTACTGGAGGCTCAAGGTCCCCGGTGCCCCTGAAGGCAAGGGCGACCAAGCTGAATTCTTCTCTCTCCTCCTCATCTTTTACACATACATCTCACTCGAACCTTATGTTAAGAAAAGGCGGGATGGTGATTACCAACACCTCCCACTCCCGGCTGAGAAAGCGAAGGGTGGGAGCTAAGCAGCTTCTTCGCAATCATACAGTACATGGGTGTTGGTCATGCAAACTCCGGAAATGTCACTACCTTGCTGTGATTTGCATTGATTTGATTACCTGAGCCTCAGTGGTTTTCTATCCCTCTTACAGATGGAGAAATTGAAGCTCGGAGAGGCAAAGGAACACTCAGAAGTTCTCAAAATTTAGAAGACTAGACTAGAACCAAGGATTTTTATTACCCTAGAACCTTTGCACAGACAGGATATGCCCCATCCTCTATGTCAGTTTCTATGAAGGTACAGAACTATAGCTGTTGGCCATCAAATGCTACACATTTAGTTAGAGACATTCAGTGAACATTATTGTTTAATCAATTCATCCTTAACTGGGTGACAGAAAAGGTAGCTGCTGATGCCCAGGGAGAGACTACATGTAAAGTGTACAAGGAAATTGCATGATAATCTAGATAGACAAATAAGAAACTAAGTAGATTACACGGAATTATGATAGAATATGATGAACTATGGTCCATCTTCATTCAGAAAGAGCTACTCCCCACTGGGGTCCCAGACCACCACCAGCACAAGTCCAGGGGTTTAACAATGAGATGGGATGCATGTCTCTCTCCCTCCTGAACTTCTTCCCTGCTGGACACTTTTCCCAGTTGGGAGAGATGACCGTCCTGTAAACATAGGGGACAACTCTGCCTGGCAGAGACAGGGTAGACTGGACTGGAAGCTCAGTTTCTCCATGGAAGGGATATATGGTCTTCAGTAATGACCTCAGGACAGTTTTGAATGTTTGGCTCAGAACTCATTCATTGACTGATTCATTCATTTACTTGAGTGTACACTGAGTGCTTGCTATGTATCGGTTATTGTGCAAGACCCTAGAAATACAGAAATAGCAAGTGGCCTGACTCCGCTCTTCAAACGAACACCCACGAATCTTCAAAACTTGTGTACACAGAACAGCTGCCCTTTCCTCTGTAAAGAACGCTTCTGCATTTAGCAAAACAACCCACCAGATCACAGGAGGTCTCATAGCCAGGAAGGTCGAAGGATGTGGAATTCCCTTAGAGTTTCCACCCCTTAGCTCACATAGGTAATACAGACTCAAAACCCTATGTCCTATGAAACTCTTGGGAAGCAAGTCCCAGAAAACTCCACTGCCAGAGGTGAAACTCTTAGCCAATCCCACCACTTTCTCTATTTCTTGATGATTAGAAGAGCAAGCGGAACCAGGCAACCACTTGCTAGGGCAGAGAAGAGTTGTTTTGAGTAGCAATTTTAGGTTGCGTAAAATTGTAAAAAACTAAAACAAAGCATAAGCAAAGGAAAATCATCATACAAAGAAAGTGGTTCAGTTTTCACAGTAAAGAACTAGAACTGTCTGCCTAACCTGTTTCCCTCATGTGGATAAACTCCACGGGCCAGCTCCCATCTCAGGATGCCCAGGCAAGAGAGTCAGGAAGGATGGTACAACCATTAACCTGGCCTGCAAGACCTTGCCCACAGCCAACCCATTCAGGAGTTACAGATAAATGAATCACATATTTAATGGTGGTTGTTAATCTTGGCAATCCTATAAAGGGGAAAATAGACTCATGGTGCAGAGGGGAGGGGCTGAGATCTGTTTCTTAGCTTTTGGGAAGAAGTGTAGACAGGAAGGCCCATCCCCCCAGGCAACAGTTCACACAGTGAAGCCCCAATTGGCTTTGGGTGTTGCTGCTAATCTCAAACTCAGCTCACCCTCATGGATTTTCTGATCCTGTCATAAATGGCTGAGAGAGACTCCCCTTATGAACACTGCCTTGATGGAACCACCTACGATATGGCCACGTGCATTTACCTTAAATTGTTATTCAGTGCCAACTCGCCACTGACATAAAGCTAGCTGTCCAGAAACGGGGTCCTTGGGACGCAGGCCAGCTTGGGGCTCAGTGTCCTTAAGACCCTTATCAGTGTGAAGGAGCTGGGGGCCCTTTACCCAGATGACAGCTTGCACATGCTGAGTGGATGGTTCCCATCAGTGCCGCATGAGTCTGCAGGGTGAACTCTGTGAGGATAAGCACCCTGAAATGAGGCCAAAGGCCAGATGCTCCTGTGCGGTCCCTCCACTCTCCTAATAATATCCTCGGTGCTTATTATGAACTGCGGGCAATTATGCTGATGGGACGGAAAGTCAGAGGATCGGGAGAATTGTTGTAGGACTTAAATCTATATAAATCTTTGCAAAATTCTGCCCTTGGAGCAGGGTTTAATGTTTAATGCCACGTGGCCTGCTCTGTGATGTGTGCAAAGACTCCAAGCTGTACCCTTCCCCTGAGAATCTCTAAGACACCCTGGAATATGTCCTTGTCACCTTTCCTCTTGCCACCCAATGGACCACAGCTATAGGGAAGACGGACAGTCCTGGTCTTGGTGACACAGGTAACTTATGCAAAACACCCACCACAGTGTCAGGCAGCCACTTGTGAGCAACAAACCTGTGTTTCCTTGCCTCTATATCATTATTTTCCTCCCAGTGAATTCACTTAATAGATTTCTAACACACTCTACGTTTCTGCCTTGTGGGATCTAAAGGCAGGTTGCTCCTATAATTAAGGGAGGGGCAGTGTGTGGTTAGGAAGGGGGGATGACACCTGCAGAGCCGAGGGCACAGTCCGATGTCACAGTCTCTTCCACTGATGTTCTTTGAAGAAAGTGGAGCCTGAGAAAGAAGAACAACCCGGTCTGCAAACATCCCCACTGAGGCTGTTCTAAGCACAAAGGAATGTCAAAGCTACAATAACCATAATGCACTTGTACTTAGCCTGTTTACTGACATATCAGTCACTGCTTTGCATAGCGATTCCATTTTTTTTTTCATAGCGATTCCATTTTTAAAGTTCATTGTGCCAGAAAAATGTTGCAGCGTCTTAATTTTTACTTTTCCCTCCAAGCTGGGTGGGAGGTGAGAAGTTTTTTGAACCGTATGAAGATCCTCATCCCAGCAGCACTGCAGAGCTCTCCTTCTGGCATCCTGCACCCTTTCTCTTCTCTGAACCCAGGGAAAGTTCCCACGCCCATTGCCCTCCCTCATTCTGAAAGCAAATGTAAAAAGAGCATCAGCAGAAGCAGAGACAGAAAAGAGAACAGCCCAGGACCACAAAGCAGCCTCCTTCCTGGGGCTAGTCCCCTCCCCGGATAGCGGTGTCCATGACCAGCATTCACGAAGCTGCTCGGGCTTAGTCTCTGGCTTCTGGTGGGGTCCTGCCAATAGGAGGTGTGGGCACGAGATCAGAAGACTGAAAGACCCAGAAGTTGGGGTGATCATGTTTCGAACAGTGGCTACCTTCTCCAACAACAGGATACACCTGTTGGAGGCTGAACGGTTTCTCATGGTAGAGGTCGTCTCATGCTTTGTTGGATATTTCAAAGGCCTCTTGGCCTCCACTCACAGTGTGTTGGCAATGCCCTCTCCATGTTGGTACAAAATGTGACCAAAAATGTCTCTAGACATGTTCCTTGGGGGGGGACAAAATTGCCTCTTGTTGAGAATCCCTGCCTCCGTCTGTACAGACAGTCCTTTCATTTAATTGTCACCGCTAATCTTCTGGGAATGCCAAGTCCACAGAGCCAGGATCCCATGGCAGGAGTGGATCAGCACGTGCCCCTCCATCTGGCTTCTCCTCATGAGTAACTGAGGATACGCTGTGTGGCTCAGCAGACCACAGGGGCCACGTCTGCCAGTTAGCACATCTCACCCAGGTGGCTTTGACTTTGAGCACACTGTAGCCACTGAAAAGAAGTGCCTCAAGGTGTCTGATGGAATCCCAGTGGCTTCGGTGAACTCCTCTCTTTCCTGGCTTCCCTATAGGCATGCAGGCCCCGTCTACTCCCCACTTCGGCCTCTTTTCATAATGACTCTTCATGCTCGTGGGCAATTTCCTCCTGGAGAACAAAAGGTCTAGGAGGCTTCTGAATTGGCACCAGCGCCCCGCAGTTAACCTGTGGCAAGCAGCAAATGCAGTTGGTCCCCTAGATGCAACAATCACCTGTAAATGAGGTCTGCTCTGCCGTCGTTGAAGGACTGTAACAATTGCTTTTTCTCCCTCAGAAATATAACCTTAGAGATAAACTGCTCTTGAATCAGTGAGCGCGTGTGCCAGCTTCCTCAGAGAGTTCCATAAAGAGCTAGTGGCCTCCTCCTGCAAAATTAAGAGGAAAGTGCGGGCCTGCCATCCCTGCAAAGGGCTGAGGCCAAGGGGCTGAAGGCCAGATGCCAGGAGGCAGCAGGAAGGCATGTTGGGTCTGACATGTGTTAGGACTGCAAGGGTCTCAATGAGTATTGAACATCAAGGATGCTGTCTCGGTGTCACTGCTAGAGCCCCATGCATGCCATGGGGAGATTTTATGGAAAAAATTGGCACAAATGATCCTATAGGGATGTGTGCAGGAAGGCCAGGTACCACGGGTGTAACCTTCTCTTAGAGTGCACCAGAACCCTGGCATCACTTCTCCAGGGCTGGAACTGTGTGTAGTGCTGCTGGGTTCTCGCCAAGTCTCATGGTCTTAGGGTGTGGAGTTAGAATGTCTGCCCTGCCCTGGGTCGTGCCTTTGCCAGGTTGGATGTACCATAGGAGTGGGAAGGTCAGGAGAACCCTGGTCCTGATCCCCATCAGCAGGGGATCCCAACACACTCCAAACAGCATAAACCACAGGATGGAATTTCTACCTCAGTTTCCACGTTTAATATGCCAGATTTCCGTAGGGACCACGGTCTCATTGCCTGACCCTGATGCTGGCAGTAGTTCTCCCTAGGGTCCTCTCAGGGATGGAACCAAGGCCGCACCCCTATCCTGCAGCTGATCAAGGAAACCACAATTTCATCATTGCTTGGCTCCAGCCTTGACATCAGACAGCCTTGGTCTGTCTGAATTTTCGTGCTTGATTCGCACCAAATCATCCCACCTCTCTGGGTTTCAGTTGCTTCATCTGTAAAATAAATACTTTTATCCATTCGCAAGGATTGTATTTTTTTTTGAGGTGTAATTTGCATTCCGTGAAATATATAAATCTTAAGTGTGCAGCTTAATGAATTTCTATAAATGTACACATCCACTACCTGCCATCCAAATTGATATGTGTAAAAGAACCCTTTATTTCCATCCCTTCAGAATTACCTTGTTTCCCATCCCCGGTAATGCCACACCCCCATAGGTAATTACTATTCTGGCTTTTATTAGCATGAGAGTAGTTTTGACGATTTTTGAGTGTCATATAAACGGAATCGCACAGTCTGCTTGCTTTTGTGTCTAGCTTCGTTCAACATAAAGGTTTGGAGGTTAAACCCATTGCAGAGAGTACCAATAGTTGGCAGCTTTCTCTTGCTAAACTAGAATTACATTGGATGGAAATGATATAACAATTTGTTTATCTGTTCTCTTTTGGATGGCCATTTATGTAGTTTCTAGATTGGGGATATTATAAGTAGAGCTAGTATAAATATTCTTATGCATAAATGTTCATGGACATATTCACTCATTTCTCTTGAGTCTATTCTATAGCCCAGTACCAGGGATTTAGGCACCAAAATTCACCCCACCCCCAGTATTCAGGTGTCTGGGGAACATCAAAATGTTCAAATGTTCTCAGCAGGTTTTATGCTGTATCCATTACTTTTATCAGCTTACCCTCAAGATCACTGCAGCCTCAGGGATAAACATCTCCTCCAGGGCTACAGGCTGGCACCTTAACTTCTCTTAGTGTTTTGAACATGCTTTGCTCTTTCTCCCTTCCTGGCCCTTAGACAAAATTAAGATGACTACAGATGACTACATCACCTTTATATAGAAATGCCTTCTAGAAAGATGAAAGACTTAAAGGCAAAACAAAACAACAAAATTTCTTAGAGGAAAATCTGGAGAATATTTTCATGTTCTAGCCTTGGTTCCCTAAAAGTGTGATAATGCTCAAAGTAAGGGGGGAAAGACCAAACTAAAGGTAAAAGCTTCTTTATAGAAGAATGTGAATAACATAAATATGTTAAAAACTAAACTTTAGAAACATATTAATAATATATTATCCTTAAAATGCAAAAAGTTCTTACAAAACAATAAATGTGTAACGTTCCCAACAGAAAAATGCATAAAGAACAGGCAATTATAAGGGTCCAGTAAACACAAAGAAATTGCTCAACATTATCAATCAACAAAGAATATTGTATCAAAGTGGGCTATTATTTTTCACTTCTGGCTCAGTATTCAGATAGCTGATGGCTTTGAAAAATTAGACCTTTCATGTATTCCTGATAGAATTATAAATCAATACCTCTTTTCCAAGGAGATATTCCTACGATGATCAAACACCATTTAAATGTGGTTAAGTAATTACAATTTTTAGAAAGATGCCCTAAAGAAATGTACGGACACATGCAGAAAGATAAGTCCCAGCCTATTCACAAAAGTAAGAAAACACTCTAAACAACCCAAAACAGGGGTCATTAAATAAATTATGGTACATACCTACAATGGGATAACATGTAGACATGAAAGTAATTGGATAAATGTATTTTTATCATGGAGAGATGTTCATGTCATTTTTGAGAGACTTACTCCATTATTGAATATGTGTGTGTGTGCATGTATGTGTCCAGAACACCTTTGGAAGGTGTTCTATTTAGGGTAGGCTATCACCTGTAACCTTACAGGCTTAACACAAGAAAGATTTCTTTTTTGCTCCTGTTACCCTCAAGATCCTGCAGGGAGGCTTTTGTCTGCTTAACTTGGTCATTGAAGAGACCATGTTCCTTCCATCCATGGCTCTGATCTCCCAAAGAGTTTTGAAGTCCTGCACTGAGCTCTCTGCATCTGGCCCACAAGGGGAGAGACGGTGAATGTGGGGTGTTTTCAAGGCCAGGGCCAGGAGCTGGCTCATTTCCTCCCACCTACTAATGGCTGAAACGTAGCCATGTGGCCACCCCAAATTGGAAGAGGGAGTGAGATGTGCAACCTGGCTGTGTGGCCAACAGCTACCCGGTCTCTTTTACAGAAGGAAACAGAGCAGGATTCCAACGTGGTTAGGTCCAGCTAGAAGTATTTGGGACCAACTTGGTTCTCTTCTTTCCCTCTTCTGCATTGTCCAAACTTTCCCCAAGGATGTGTACTATTTTTAAAATAAGACAGGAAAAGACAATAAAGCTACAGTCAGTTCTCTCCATCTGCGGGTTCTACATCAATCATCCATGGATCAAAAATATTTAGAAAAAGAAAACAAAAATAATGATACAACCCCCAAAGATAATACAAATTAAAAGACCCAACGCATTATAACAACTATTTACAGAGCATTTATATTGCTTTGGGTTCTATAAGTGGTTTAGGGATGATTTGAACTTTAAAAGTATATGGGGGAGGAAGTAGGTTACATGCATATATAACTCAAGCCCCCATGTTATTTAAGGGACTTGAGTGACCTTGGATTTGGGTTTCTGCAGGGAGTACTGGAACCAATCCCTTGAGGATACTGAGGGTCAACTGTATTTCCATCTGGATGGCTCCACAGAGGGACTCATAGGGTCTTCCACTGTGGATCAAGCTGCAGTTGGTGTCCTGGTGCCCGAAATCCTGCATAGCAGGGCTGGGACCTCAGAAAACAAGGGTGATGGGGTATCCCTGGCTGCCTCTCACATCCTGAAAGACGCAGGCCCCATCCTCTGACACAGCTTGGATCCCATCACCTGGTAATCTACCTATGAGGCTTCAACCTGAGAAAAGGCCTCCTGTTGCTGTGTGACAAGGTCTGTTTTTGTCAGCCTAGGTGCACAAGCCCATCCCACCACTCAGAGGAATACATGCCCCGCACCACCATTTGTCACTGTCAGCCCAGGGAGTAATTATATTCCATCCAGCCAGAAATAAACAGACACTGGCATCACACATGAGATGACAGGCAGACACTGTCTCTAATGCACGCCCATCCTCATCATGCCCAGCTGTGGCACAGATGCAGCCTGGAGCCTGGGGGGAAAGCAAACCAAGTGGGGCCCGCAGAGCACCTCTCATCCCTTGTTCTTTTCAGGTAAAATGAAGGGATTTGGGAAACAGCTTTCCTCCTAAATTGAACAGTTATAAAACTTCCGATAAAAATGCCCTTAAAGAAATTTATGAGATGCAAACGCATCTCCGTGTCTCATCCAGCAGATCAGCCTGTCAGTCTGAGACCTTCTGGATCAGGGGAAGGAGCACAGCTTGGAGTGGGTGCCAAGGCAGACGCGGGGTTGAGTCCCCCCGGTACCACTTAATGGCTGTGCCATCCCAGCTGAGTCCTGTAACCTTCCTGCTTATAAAAGGGCAATGTTATCTCCTACCCTTCCTCTCGGTTTTATTAATGCCATTTTCTCTGCTTCAAACAACTCCCTCACCCTCCTTGAGGCATAGACAGCTCTCTGTCTACCAAATGTGTTCTCCCTTCAATAGCAGACAGCTGTAGCTGAGAAGCAGATACTCAGAGAATATATTTTCTACCCCCATTTTTTTTTTGCAATAGTTTTTTTTTTTTTAAGACCAGCTTTAGGATCCCAGCAAAATTAAGCAGAAAGTTCAGAACCTCAAGACGACTTATCATCGTATCAGGAAAGATACGATGGCATGATGGCTGTGACTTCCAGGCCCTGCTCTAAAGCACCTTATGTGCACACCTCCAGGCTGGTTCCCTCTGTGGCTTGCTGGGCTGGAGGTGACCGGGACAATGCATGATGCCTTACACCAGGTGCAGTGCTTCACATCTGTAATCCTAGCACTTGGGGAGACTGAGGCAGGAGGATGGCTTGAGGTGAGGAATTCAAGACCAACCTGAGCAACATAGCAAGACCCCCTTTCTACAAAAAATAGAAAATTTAGCTGAGTGTAATAGCATGCACCTGTAGTCCCAGCTACTCAGGAGGCTGGGTGGGGAGGCTCGCTTGAGCCTTGCTGCAGAGACCTATGATAATGCCACTGTCCTCCACCCTGAGTGACAGAGCAAGACCCTGTCACAAAAAAAAAAAAAAAATGTTTTAAGTGGCTGTAGTGGGCCAGGATAGGTTGGTGTCTGTTTGTTCCCACTGCCCAGCCTGCCCTACAGAACATACTCCTCCTCACCTGGAGAGCTCCTAGTTACATTTCAAACTTCATTACTAAGAAGCTTTCTGTGATTCCTGGGGGTGAGGCCTCCTCCACGGCACGCTAACTCTCCTCTGTCACACTCATGAGAAGTAACTGTTCTTATTTTTTTAATTAAATCATAGCTGTGAAGATTAATGCAATCATGGGGTACAATGTGCTGGTTTCATATACAATCTGAAATATTTTCATCCAACTGGTTAACAGAGCCTCTATGCCATTTTCTTAGTTATTGTGCTAAGACCTTTATATTCTGCATTCAGTAGGTGTCACCTGTACCCTTCTAAGATGAAGAAGTAACTGTTAATGACAGACTCACCCATTTCCCAAAACAAGTCTTCCTTGAATTGGAAGCCTGATCTCGTTCCCCACAATAACATTCCTCACGGTGTTCAGAAATATTTGTCCGACGAGTTCATGTCAACCTTGCCTATTTGTTGTGAACGTTTACTACACCATCCAGAGCGCAACTGCTTCATTCACTCTGAAGTACTGCACAGGTGGAGGAAATGATTAATCAGTTGTGAAGCATTTATTGAACACCGACCAGGTCTGCTTTAAGCTTGTGATATATTTTCCTCATGGCCTTATGGTGTCTGCGCTGATACATGGCACTGGGTCTCATGACTGTGATGGTCTTAATTAGTATTGATGCAGCAAAGTGGCTTAAATAGTCGATTCGATGGCTTCCACTGAACACTTGATGACATCAGAGGTGGGGACTTGCATGTCTTGAGCGCCTTCTGGCTGCTGGGCAAGCATGGGTGGGGAGATTTCACGTCTATCACTTCTCTGAATCCCAGCAGGACCCTCCAAGGTTGGTGTTATTATCCTCCACTTTGCAGGTGAGAAAATTGAGGAGCAGAGGGAATAAGCGATGTGTTTACCACCACTCGCTTTGGAAGCGGAGCAAAGTCTTCAAAGTCCACCTCTAACCTGCTTCTTTTCAAAACAGCATCTTGACATATGATTGATCACCAGGCTCCACTAAAAACTGTCAAAAATAAATCCAATTTCTCCCATGTCCCTCTGAGTTGGCGTTCAAATAAAAACGGAATGCCAGAACTCAAACTGCTCTAAACTGAAGTCCAGTTCTGGAAACCAGGGCTTGGGGTCAGAGGTGCCCCTCCTGGCCTGCGGAGAGCTGTCTGAGCTGATAAACCCGAGTTCCTTCAAGTGTCCTGGACTCATCTGGGAGTCTATTTAGACTATTAACTACACGTCTGTACCATGCTAAGCATTTTACATAGTGCAGCTCCCTGAACTCTTCCAACATCCTCAGCAGGAGACTCTATTATGACTCCAACTTCACAGATGATGAAACAGCTTCAGACGCTGAAAATGACTGTGAATAAATCATTCACCGTAAAATCAGATGCTCGATGCCATCTTTCCCAATAGACTGCAAGCTATTTGTGGGCAAGGACAGTGCTGCTTTCTTCATCTGTGTGTCTAAAATACACATCACAAAGTCCTGCATAGAACAGGTGTAAAATCAATAGTTGCTCGATGAAGACATGGAATGATAAAGGTCACAAGAAATCTGGGGGGAAAGCATCCCTGGAAGGGTCTAAATGAGTCAGTTAATGATTTCTGCTATCACACGGATATCATGAAACACTTGAGTCTACAGCCCCTCCCACCACCTGGCTCCCCCACAGCTTCACCCTCCCCAGCTCAGGCACCATCTCCGAGCACCCAGGGCAGGCAGCAGGGCTCCCTCACGCTGGGGGTGGTGCGTTCCTTTCAGAGCTCTCTGGGCCAGAGCCGTGCTGTGCTCTAGGCAGAAATGGACACAGGGCTCTTGCCTGGTACTCTTTCATCCTGTACCACTGGTCTGTCAGCATGATTTGTGCTGGAGGTCTCACAATGTCCTCCGTGGAGACAGTTACCACTGTCAGAAACCACTACCCAAAGACCCCTCCTTACCCCACCACTCCATGTCCCCTTCTCCTCCCACTTGCAGGATCCCTTCCCCCTGTGTGTATTAGCCAGATGCCATCCTGGGAAGGCAGGGCACAAAATCCGCCCAGCTCAGTGGACCACTCAGTCTCTGCATCCCAGTTTAGGCTCCTGTAGGGCACAAGACACCTGCCATGGGGAACCCAAGGGACATCGTACAGAGGGTGCCCTGCAGCATGAACTCGGGGAGATGTCTAGGGCTGGGGAGGGTGGGCACTACCTTCTACTGCAGGGCAGCTCCACAGCCCCAGAGCAACATGCATTTAAGCCTCCACCCTGATGGGAAGTCTCTGCACAGTGTGCCTATTGCCCAGCAGTACACAACGGCTTTACTGAATGCCCTCCGTGTTCCAGGGAGTCTGCTCAAGACTTTATAGATAACCTTGTAAGTCCTTCTTAGCATCCCTTACTTTTCCTTTAAACCTTGAGTTGATTGGCATTAGTTAGTTTCGGTGCATGTATGTGATTATTTAAGGTCTAGCATTTACCCTAGGATCTACACTGTCACTAGCCTTGTTCAGCGTCCAGTCACCAGCAGACTTAAGTAACACATAGTATGCATCCTCCTAAAAAAAGCAGGTGTATAAACAAATTGTATGATAGATTGCACTATTGCCCCCCAAATTTCACCTTCCCTTTACAGGGCTCTTTGCTAAATAACTTTTCAGTTTTTCTCACCAAAAGAAAGGCAAGGTCTTTGGACTTGGCTTTGCGACTCTCTTTGGCTGACTGAGGCAGAGGCGATGGTGTTTCCATTTTGAGACTAGTTCTCAGAAGCCTTGCATGTTTCCACGCATCCCCTACGCTTCTGCCTTTGCTCTGAGATCAAGCTCTGACTAGCTCACTATCCTAAGAGGAAGAGGGGGACACTATAAGAGTGGCAGGTCTACAGAACCTCATCATGGAAACAGCCAAGTCAGCTAGCTCTGCCTACTAGACCAACAAACCCAGAGTCAACCTGCAGAGACATAAACAAACTCAGCTGGGATTGTCCAGCCTGCACACACATGAGCTAATAGATTTATTCAGTTGTATGCCACTGGTATTTTTGGGTTCGCTTTCTTAAATAGTCATAGCTGACTAATGCAAATTAATAAATGCCTGTTACAGAAGCAGAAGCTGAGGATCAGCAAGTTAAAGTAACTTGCTCAACATTTCACAGTGGGGAATGAAGCTAGTATTTAAATTCAGACTTGCCTGCCTCTAAAACCAATGTGTTTCTGCCACCCCACATTGTCTCCCTTCATGCTTTGGAAGGACATCCAGTCCTTACAGCTGGCGGGACAGCCAGTGCATGTCATTGGTGTCTGGGGCACCTCTCCCATCTGTACTTCCTCGAAAGTAGCACAAAGGTGACCCCTGGACAGATGCTGTGTTGAATCAGGATATCACACCTGGAAACTCTGTGTGTCCTTCCTGAGTGACTACCCCTTACTCCAGAGCTCTCCTCAGCATGTGCAAATACTCCTCACTGCAGTGTGTGCAAATGGCATCCCAAATAAGCAACCGAATCCACCAGGTAGGGAAGCTCCCCGTGATTAATGCATCTCTCAGGTGGTGAAAACCACTTAATCTTCAGCTGCAAGCTTCTGGCTCCACCAAACATAGGTCTAATCGCCCACAAGTGTGCTGCCTGATGGGCCTTTATTGCTTAATTACCAAGGTGAGAGGATCATAATTAATAAGCCATTTACTCCTCCATTTAGATGTTTCCAGAAAATGTACCCAAAGATTTTCCAAGGAAATTCACCTTATTGGTCTTCTTCATCTGCATCTTTTACTACCTGAACAGACACCTGTCTCACTGGCTCCCAAGCTTTTCTGCCTACAGCTAGACAGGACAGGGAGAGAGAAAAAGGGAGATAATGAGAGGAGAGAGAAGTTTCCCCACCTCCTGACACCACTTTTCCAGGTTAATCTCCCCATCTCAAGATCTTTGATTTAATCACTTATTAACTTAAGTAACCTAATTTATTAAGATCCTTATGCCATTGAAGGCAACGTATTTTCCTTATATCCCCAGATTCTGGGGATTAGAATGTGAATGTGGATGTTTTTTGAGCACAGTCATCATTCCTCCCACCAGGATATTGTAACCACCACATTACCCATGATGATGACAAGCGAGAGAAAAACCTAAGGATCCCATAAAAGAAAACAGTTAAATAATCTCTTCCTCCTCATCACATTTCCCACCATTAAGATGCTTACAAAGAATTATTATAACAAGGTCCGTGTTTGGTATTATTTGGTAGTAAGTTTTGCAAGTTTGAAAAAAAAGTGTTGTTTTGCACAAGGTGTAAAAAGAAAGAACAATTATGAACAAATAAGATGGGAAGGAAATAGTAGTTAGCATTTGTTATACCTGGCATTTGAACCATGTGTACTTGTTAGTTTCTGTCTGCATTTCCCTAAATGGGAGAGAAGAGGAGAGGGAGGAGGTTGAAGCTATTGCAGTGATGACTTTGACAATGGAGGAAGGGGCCACAATCCAAGGAATACAGGTAACCTCTGGAAGCTAGAAGAGTCCAGGAAATGGATTCTCCCCTAGATGCTTCAGAAAGACTGCATCCTGCCAACACAGCTGGGTTACAACCCAGTAGGATGCATTTCAGACTTCTGACATCCAGAAGTTCCAGAGAATAAATTGTCATTGTTTCAAACCAGTAAGTTTGTAGTCATGTGTTAAGGCAGAACTAATGCAAGCATTCTTGGTGAAGGGCATTATTTACATCACTCAGATTTCCATTAGAACAGATTTCTAGAAAAAGAATTCGTGGGTCAAAAGTGTGCCTGTGTCATGAGCCCTTGATAGAAGTTGCCAAACTGCTATATGCAAGAAGGCTTTTGATAGATGCTCTAGGAAATTGCCCAAAGCCTAGGGAGAAGTCACCCACTTCTTTTCATCTTAGCCGCCTATATCTTTATCCAAGCCATCCTCAGCTCCCCAGGGGAAAGTGCTACTACCCTTTCACTGGTCTTAGTACTTCCCCTCTTGAAAGCCAGAGGGATCTCACTAAAACCTAAGTTAGGTCCTGTAGTTCTCTTGCTTATGCTCTGTGTTGTTCTGTTTGGGCTGTAGCAACAAAATACTGTAGTCTATATAGTTTATTAACAGTAGAAATTCAGAGTTCTGGAGACCGGGAAGCCCAAGATCCAGGCTTAACCAGATTTGGCATCTGGTGAGGGCCTCTTCCTCATGGATGAGCCCTCCTATGTGTCCTCACGTGGCAGCAGAGGCAAGAGGCCTCAGGCATCTTTACTTTTATAAGGGCACTAATCCCATTCATGGGGGTGGAACCCTCCTGACCTAGTCACCTGTCAAATGACCTAATCACCTCTCAAATCAATCATGGGGGTTAAATTTCAACATATGGACTGTGGGAGGTGGGCAGGGCACATACGTTCAGAAAACAGTGCACCATTGGGTCACTTCCCATTACTCTTCACATTAAGAGAACAACCCTGGCCATCCTGGTTGCCCTCTGGCCTCACCTCTCACCAGGCACCCTTGCTTCTCACCTTCTTTGCTACTGCTGTGGCCACATGGGTCTTGCCCCAGCTTCTTCCCACAGCCCAAACTCCCCTACCATGTGCTGGCTCCCCTGCCTGGAATGCTTTCCTTATAGTCCTCTTTGGCCCTGATATACCCCCACCTTGTCCTTCAGAACCTATATAAAATGCAGCTTCCTCAGGGAAGATCCCCTGCACTCCAGGAAAAGTCCACTTCTGTATTCTCATACTGTTATTCATAGCACTCACCATGATTATAATTAATCAACTTTTTATTTAGTCGCTTAACTTTTAATCGAAGTTTAATATCGATGTAGAAATTTGCACATAACATAATGTTTATGAATCTCCACAAAAACACCTGTGTAAACAGCATCTCAACCAGAACACAGAACATTCTCTGCCAACTAGGACATCCCAGAAGCCCACCCATATCTCTCTCAGTAACAATGCCCCCAAAATAATGTCCACCTTGACCACTAGCATTAGAGATTAATTTTTATGTAAACAAAACCATAAGTAGTGTTTTAGGGGGTATGTCTGGTTCCTTCATTAAAATATAAGCTCCATGACTAGAGGGCACCCGACTGTTTATTGTTCCTATGTATCCAGTGTCCAGCATTTTTACTCAACAAATGCTTGTCAAATTTAAGAATGAATTATTTAATTAACAACTAATTGATGTTGCAGGATTTGGGTCATACGTGTAAGAAGCACACTGAACAGGATGCCCATGAGAAGATGAAAATAAGAGAAACTAGATGGAATTAGCTAAACAGTGGCCAACAATGGCCAGCAAAGACACAAAAGTGGAAATGACCCTGGCAGTACAAGCCCAGCCTGCCCTGGATGAGGCAAGCACTCTAGCTGCTAGGGGGGCTTCCCACTGGAGGAGTCCTCACTCTCCCAACTCCTATGCCTGGATGAAATATCCTTCCTAGTAAGACAGGACAAAGCTCTGGAAAAAAGGACAGATACATAGTCTTGAAGAGGGATCTCTCTTGCAAATAAAAAGGTGGCATCAGACAGCATTGTGGTGAGAATTAACCTAGCATCTGTCAATCACAGACTCCAGAAGATAGTCTAGCTTGTAGCCTAGGTTTGGAATTGGGGGACATTTACTAGGTGACTACCCTAGAATCTAAGTTCTGACTTCACCAGATCACCTCCCTCACTCTTTTCTCTCTTTTCTTCCTTCTTTCCTTCCTTCAATTCAAACTTCAGTTCATAATTATCAGGGCAGGTCCTCTGATGTGGGGGATGACATAACCCCCTTATCAGCAGGGTGGTCTCAGAATGGCAGGAAGGACCCTTTTGCGCTTCTGACCGAGGGCAGGTCTGGGCTCGTGAGCTGGAGAAGTGTTGAGCCTGCAGATATGAGCTGAGGCTGCAGAGCCAGCTAGAGCATCCAGGCTGAGCCTCTGACATTCCCTAGTTTGTGTGAGGGCCATGCAGCCAGTAGTTCATTTAAGACATTCAGAGTTTATGGTTAAAAACTCATGAGTCTGAACAAATTCTTAAACTGGAAATTCCCTGCAATGGGCTCTGCAGTTTTCACTGTGTCAGTCATGTTCGTACCTGTACATTATTGCTATTGACATTTCTTGGCCTCCTCCACCTTGGTTAAAAAGCAAGTGCCCCCTAGAGTGGCTTTAAGATGGCGGCTGAGTGGCGGCTTCCTTGCAACTGGGCACTGGGTGAGACTGGGGAGAGAAGAGTTTGGGCATCTCTGGCTGGGGAGATCTGCCCAGAGACATCCCTTTGGGGACACAGGGAGACAGCATGAGACTTCTGGACCCCCTGAGGAAGGCAAAGGCAGTGGAGATCTGGCAAGTGGTTGCATGTGTTCATTCGGTCTAATCCTGCTGGCAGCTGTGACTGCAGCAGCAGTGAGATTGCAAACTGGAGGGGCCTTACCTGTGGGCTGTTTGGGTTTCTTTTGGACTTGGCACTCAGTTGAACTGCCTTGGGAGAACTGGGGCAAGAGTGTGGGGGTCTATGAGTGTTGTCTGGAGCTCC